>JAHIAM010002674.1:0-65208 GCA_021605205.1 Aegilops longissima
GCAGTTAAGGGCATCCACAATGTGTAGCCAAATGTGAAAATAGCTTTTGGCATCGTGGGAACCATTGTGGACGGCGTTGCCAAAGCCAAAAGATGGAACCGAAGCTCCCTCGATTGATTGATTGAAGGAATAGAAAATGCGTCTCTCCTCTTTCTCCCATGCTTGGACGCATGTAGGAGTAGTACTGATATAGAGCATAGAGTCTACTCCCTGTCCTTCTATCACAAATCACAAAGCAGTGAGGCGTCAAATCACAAAGCACAGATGAAGCAACTATCATTTCACTCTTCACGACTCGCTTCTCCATCGTCTTCTTCGAGAAACCATCTCACCGCACTAGGACTCCTAGTAGTAGTACTAGTAAAGGACTTACTGGATGCAAATAAGGCGGTTGTCTCGGCTTGCAGGCGGCACTTGCGAACGACTTACCGTGGTCTGCCTCAATGGTGTTCTCCGTCGAACGACTTTGCCAAACCACAAAAAAAGTAAATCGACGCCACCGCAATGGGCAAGGAATTCAAATATAGTTACTACCTCCATTTTTTGTACACAAGGCCAGATATCAAAATTACAATTTGCAAAGGGCCACTAACACTAATCGAGGCAAAATTGATGGGATTAGCAACCAAGGACATTAATATCCCCTGCATGCATGCGGAAGTGAGAAGGTTCGTTTGCATGGCGCATTAATCAAGCGATGAGGAGTGAGATGGTTAGCTCTTTGGTCTTTCGAGAAAAAAATACGCATTAATTGACACGTGAAACGAGGATTTGTATCGAAGGAAAACCCGCCTTTCTTTTTTAACACTAGTACTCCTAGTACGTACTACCTCAAATCTGGTTTATAGGTCCTTTGATAGTTTACGCAAATTTTGACTAAAGATTTAACTAACAAAATGTTAATGCATGTCAAGAAAAATTATCTCATTGGATTCGTATTTGAACATAGTTTGGAAAAATATAATGTTTGGTGACATGCGTGAACATTTTCTTAGTTTAATCTATGGTCAAAATTTGGCACGAAATACAATGGGGACCAATAAACCCGGACAGAGGTAGTACATACTTATCCTGTTTGGGTCTAGGCCTTGCATTGCCAAACTTCGCCACACATTTTTGTCAAGCTTGCCTAAAGTTTTCAAAATGAGAAGGAGGTACACTTGAGCACGGCTGTCGCGGTCGCACCGCACCCTCACACGGTCGCTCCTGCACGCCGCGGTCCCACCTCACCCTCACACTTCGCTCCTGCTTGCTGCAAACCCAACCAAGGGAACGCACCCTCACTGACACATGCTGTCGCATGTGAACAAACCAAACTCAGCCATCCTATCGTTGACACATAATTTTCGTTCATAGAGTATGTTTATCCAACCGGAGTATCCGTACGGACCGTGCGGTGGTCTGTTGGGGAAGAAGAAGAGGTGAGGAAGAAGGAAAGAAGGGTTAGGAGACGTAGGATATTCATCCAACCGCCTGAAATGGTTGACTCACACGACTTGCATAACAAATAGTATGTTTTTACACAGCAAAAGATCCATAATAATAAAAACAACAACATAAAGAAAAACTATCACTGCTCGCGGAAAGAGACGGCCTCGTCGTCTTTGGCTGCCGGCGCGAACCAGCCGTCGCTGCCGGCGTGTGTCTCCGCACCGTGGTTGTCCTCGGCCTCCAGCCTACTCGCTCAAGCGGAGCGTGCGGGCGCTCTGCCGGAGAGAGCACAGCCAGTTCAAGTCGAGGGCGCCCGGTTCCGCTGCAGGAGGGCCTCGATGGCAGCGGCATCCGCGCGCTCCGCGCCGAGTCGAGCCTCCGCCGCCCGGTTCAAGTCCAGACTCCGGTTCCGCTGCAGGAGGGAGGCGTCGATGGCAGGCGCTCGCGTCGAGTCGAGCCTCGGCCGCCCGGTTCAAGTCCAGACTTCCGGTTCCGCCTGCAGGAGGCGTCGAGAGCGGCATCCGCGCCCTCTGCGTCGAAGTCGAGCCTCTGCCGCCCGGTTCATGTCGGGGCGCCGGTTCCGCTGCAGGAGGGCCTCGATGGCAGCGCCATCCGCGCTCCGCCTCAAGTTGAGCCTCCACCGCCCGGTTCACATCCACGACATCCGGTTCCGCCTGCGAGGAGAGCCTCGATGGCAGCGGCATGCGCGCGCTCCGCGTCGAGTTGAGCCTCGCCTCCCGGTCCTCCTTTAGTATCGCCATGTTGAACCGCTGGTCCGATCGCACCATGGGGACTCGGACGCCGCACGAAGTCGACGTCCATCGTCTCATACCCATCGGGGGCCTTCTGCGCCGCGACCTCCGCAGTGAACATTGGATCGGCTTCCTCCTCCTCGTAGCTTGGCTCCAGAGAACTCGGGGATTGGCCCGCCGCAAAGCGAGCTTGGGAACGGAGGTCTGTGGCGCCGACCGCCGCCGCGATTTCTGCGCGGCGCTCCGGCGTCAGCATCTTGTAGTAAGTGATCTTGCGGCGCACCATGGCTTTCCGGCGAACTAGGGGACGCTTGATGCGGGCTAGGGATCAAAGGTGGGGAATGGGCTGGAGATTTGGTGTGGTTTTAGGGCGTGGCTGGCGAGGCGAGCAGCAAAGGTTCCGTGTGAATAGTGGTTCGGTGACGACCGGTCAATCGGTTTTGTTGTACATCGCTCTTGTCGCGTTCGCGTTGCAGCCCGCACGCTGGACCCTCCACGCCGCTCACCGAATGGAGCAGCGCCGTCTTGCGTTTCGCTCGCTTGGGACCGCAGTTGAGAGCAAACCGACGCCCCTCCCTCCCGCCCGCGTCATTTATTATACCACTACTCCCTCCGTTTTATGCGGAGTAAATAAAACAGAGGAGTATACTATGGATGAGGATCCTCGGCGTGGCGAACCCATTGAGTAACCGACATGCGGGGCCTAGCAAGCATGGGGTCCGCCAAGAAGTGACGAAAGGGAGGGTAAGGCAGGGATACCTACGTCGAGGATCCACTTCCACTATACTCTGACCAAATGTTAGAGTAATAATATATGACATGCAACTTACACAAATGTTAGAGTAATAATATATGACATGCAACTTACACAAAGCATACAGGGTCTAATGCATTTTTCGAGGCTAACTTTGACCAAATGTTAGAGTAATAATATATGACATGCAACTTACACAAAGCATATGGTCAATTTCGTATGTGAAAGGAGTTTCCAATGATATAATTTTCACATTATACATCTCATGTACTCCCTCCGTCTAGGTGTGTAAGTCATCTTACGAAAACCAAATAATCCCAAAACACGTAGGCGCGGTGCATTAACTTCTACCTCGTTTCTTGTTTCTTGACATATGAACCAATAAGAGATGAGGGTGTGCATGCTTTTAATGACCTGAGACTATCAAACATGACATGCAGTGGTTAGTTCATTGCATGCAATACTATTAATTAGCAAATAAACATTAATGTCTCTCGTTTTCCCCTCCTCCTTGGTCACGGTGCACAGCCTAAGATGACTTACTCACCTATGTGAAAGGAGTACTATTAATCTTGTCAATAGTCAAATTGGAAACCATCTCGAGT
Organism: Aegilops longissima; assembly: GCA_021605205.1. Lineage (NCBI taxonomy): Eukaryota > Viridiplantae > Streptophyta > Magnoliopsida > Poales > Poaceae > Aegilops > Aegilops longissima. The sequence continues at coordinate 3,543 of JAHIAM010002674.1, forward strand.
ACAAATCTAGGAGTGCGTCATTTAATCTAACAATATTGATTGGGCGTTGTTGAATGTTGATACCTTTTTTATCATAGTAGAGATACTTTGACTACACATAAAACTTATATGTAAGGTAGAAAGGATAGGAGGGAGTATATTGTACGTTCAAAAACGAAGCGAACATTGAATACCCTTTATATATGATTTGCGGATGCTATGATCACGGTTCAAAATTTTGAATCCGCCTTAGGTATCACGTGCCCCACTCGTTCCTCTCGATTTCATCTCGGGTCAGGAGATCTATTGAAAGAGGACTAGGGTGGGTACATGCGAATGATACTCGGCGGAATGTTCAAATGAGGCATGCGGGAGGATGGACTCGACTGGAGGGCGACATGATCGATGGAGAAGAGGGTTGGAGAGGAATGAGAAATAAGCAAACGCCACATGATTACACTTGAACGGCTCAAATAAACAATAAGTTGTCTCGCTTGGCCTACATAGTGAAAGGCCTAATGCGCAACGCGAGCATCGGCCTTCGAATATGGCCGGAAAACAGGGAAACCGACATGGGGCACACCGTCGGGACGACGAGCAGACTAGTCCAATGGAGGAGCTGGCCCACGACCTCCTCGCCACCGACAACCGTTCATGTGGGTCTTTGGGGCCAACAACGGGGCGCAGCTCCAGCACCGCCTCTGGACACGGCGACCGCGGTGAGCGACACGCTCATATCGTCGATAGACACGGTCGGTTTCAGTGTGCCGAGGGTGGCGTTTGTGCTGTGGCACGACCAACGGTATGTTTGGTTTGTGCCCAAGGTTGCCCCATCAAAGCATTGGGTAGCCAAAATTTTGGTTGAGGTATTGGTTGCCCATGATTTGGCCGACATTGGCAAGAAAAATGAACTAGAGTTGGCTAGAGTTCATTGGCATGCCAAAGAAATGGCAACCATCCAAACAAAGACCAATCTTTGGGTCATGACCAAAATTTTGGTAAGGTGCACTTTGGCCACAATCCAAACACATCCCAACACCCGGCTCGTCGCGGATGCACGGGGCGCCGCGACGCGTCGGCGGAGTGGTGTAGCGCAGCCAACTGCATCCTCTGGACCTGAGACCATGCCGGTCGTCTTGCTTTTCAATGACATGCGGGGATCGATTTGAGCAAAGGGCATCTCCAACGTTGCCACGACCGCAGCTGACTACCCCGCACACCAAAGCCCTCGTCCCTCGCACCGTCGCGGTGCGTTCCCACCGGCGCCAGCTGCCCGCATTCATGCCGTCCGCTCGTATGTCGTCGTTAAGAGGCCCGGTGCCCGAGGAACCAACTCCGGCGACTTAATGACGCACCCGGACGCTTGGCCTCACCGGAATGCGCTACTTAAAGCGGCAACGCCCAGCTAACCTCCACACCATAGCGCATCGTCCTCCTACCTGACACCACATCCGCCATGACCGCAAGTGCGGATGCTCTACGGGAGAGCTTGTCTTCGGGGATGAAGCTCGATGTCGCCGCCCTCGCTCAAGTCGCCTCTCGCGACGCAATAGCGGCGTAGCCGGACACGGACGCGACTGCACAAGCGGTGGCCACGTTGGCGGCCCACGACGGGAGACCGTCAGCCACGCGTCCTACTTGTCGCCGTCCAACGTCCGGCACCGCCGAGGTCGGGGACTCCTCCGAGGATGAGTAGGGCATGGGGCGGCAGGGCATGGTGTGCCAACTGGCGGTCCGTATCCGTGTTCTACTCTTCCTCGCCGGAGACCGCACCTTCACTTCACGGGTCTTGAACCCCGCCCGCACATAGAGATCGCAGATGGAGGACGTCGGTCGCCACCGTAGAATAGGTTTAGGGTCGGGTTTCTTTTATTTTTCTGTCTTATAAAAGTTCAAATGTAATGAAAATCTGCCGTGTTTGCATTAATCTCGGCCGGTGTATATGAACTTTCACAATAATATACATATTGTAGGAGTACTAGTGCACGGAAGATCAAGATCTTGTGAGAGAAAAGGATGAACGAGGGAAAGCCTTATCTGCAAATGTGGAGAGGAGTGCGGTAAATTGTCATAGTTTCCTTCCTATCCGTTAGATATAGATCGGACGACCTATATTGCAGGATGACAGCACACCATCATCACCAACTCTGCTTTTTATTGAACCGAGACAAATCTAAAAACCCAACTAAGCCAACCTCCCTAGCATATCGCTGGAAAAGACCCGCCGCGCCGCTTTAGTCGGGATTACCGGATTACTGGTAGTAGTATCGATGGATCGCGCGAAGCAACATTTTTTTTGAGGGGGCGAAGCACCTAGTTTAAAAGGAAAAAAGGTGGTACACTCACACCACTCCTATCGCGGTCGCATTGCACCCCACACACGTTCGGTCCTGCACACGGCTCACGCAAACGGAACACGCTTCGGCTTGCCTCTTCACTGACACGTGGGACTGCACTTGGAGAAACCGACCATGCGCCAAACTCCCCCGCCCACCGCGCGAAAATCCTCCCCCCCCCCACACACAAAATTCCCCCAAATTCGATTCAACCGCCCTTCGGCCAAATATTCCCCAAACCCCCTCCCCCGTCCCCCTCCACTCCATTCGCTCCGCCAAAGCCGCCCTCCCCGCCGCGCCGATACGTCGGTGCCGCAGTTCGTCGAGGGGACGCACGGCGATCCTCTCGCTCCCACAGTACGCTCTCGTAGACTGCTGTCCTCTAGCCACGCCGCCACCTCAGCTACGTTCTTGTGGAGGCGACGGCGGTCAGCGCCGCCATCACCGGGCGACGTTCGTGTGAGGAGACGACGGCGGTCAGCTTCTCCCACGGTACGCGCATTCTAGACTGAGGCCCCGTTCATGTCGGTGTAGCGGTGAATGTTAGCTGATAGACGCTGTTAATCTCACTGTTTGCTGAGATGGCATGCCAAGGCCGATTAGTTGCTAAAATATCCTGCCATATATTTATTGTGACGTAGATTTCCATGGTCTAGTAGCCAATCTGTTAGGTGAAATAGCTCTACACCGTTTTATACTCGATCTTTGTTGCTACGATGGCCTTCGATAGTTCGATGGCTGTGTGCTCGGCTCATTGACTGCTGAAACAGCCTGCCATAATTTAGCACTCAAATCTGTTTGCTGAATTAGCTTTACATATATTTCGTTACTTAGATCTGCTCCTCCAAATATCTTGCCATAGCTTTAGACATCGACCTAGGTATTTTTTTTGGACTTCATAAAAAAGCATATATGTTTTTCCTGTAATATCTAGTAGAAGAACTAATTTGTATGTCTAACAGATGGACATGACTTGGATAACTTCTGCTCGAAGATTCTCCGCTGCATATGTCGAGGGGGTTGAAAACTTCATGAACTTTATCAGAGCTGAGTACGGTGGTCCAAAATCAGATGTGCTCTGCCCGTGTAGCAGTTGTATGAATTCAGTTACAAGACCCCAGTCAACTGTGCAAAATCATCTACACTTGTATGGGATGTCGGTCACATATACTAGGTGGGTTCATCATGGTGAAGCTGTGAACGTCAATGTTATTGACTACGTGGAAGCAGCAGATCACCATCTTGATCTGCTTGATGCTCAGGTGGAAGAGGAGGAGGAGGTGGTGGTGGCGGAGCCAGTGAGTTTGACCAACATTGAAACAATGCTACGAAATGCTCGTGCATTCCGTGAACTTTCACCTGCAGAAGAAAAATGGTGGGCCCGCATGTTGGAACAATGCAACATTGTTGTCACCCCAGGAAATAAGCTGTCAAGATTCTCAGCTATGGTCACCTTTCTTGGTGAAGACATCGGCGGATGACCAACAAATCATTCGATGCGATGTTGGCTGCTTTCCGCAAATCTTTCCCAGATCGTTTGAGCTGCCACACACCTACAGGTAAAATGAAGAATTTCCTTCGTGCAGTTGGAATTGGATATGATATGATCCATGTTTGTAAGAATAATTGTGTTATGTTCGGAAGGATTATGCCAACTTAAGTGAATGCCCAAATGCAAATCATCAAGATGGAAAGATGGCGATCTTTGTGAAGAGGGTTCCTCATAATGTTCTGAGACATTTTCCAATTACACCAAGATTGCAGAGGTTGTTTCATGATGCTGAAACAAGAGAGGATGTATTGTGGCATTCTAGGAACCAGGAGTACAGAGATCAGAATGTAATGAGCCATCCATCTCATGGTAGTGAGTGGAAAAGCTTCAATGATAAACACAAAGAGTTTGCTGCTGACCCGAGAAACATTAGACTTGGCTTAGCTTCAGATGGATTTAACCCATTTGGCCACCAGAGCGCCACATATAGCATGTGGCTAGTGCTTGTTATCCCTTACAACATGCCTCCAAATGTCTGCACCAAAGAATCAAACTACATGATGGCCTTGCTCATCCCAGGTCCAAAAAGTCCTGGAAAGGATTTTGATTTGTTCATGGAGCCTCTTGTGGAGGAACTTCAACAGCTATGGAAGGGTGTTCTCACTTGAGACCTATATAGCAGCCCACCAGCTGATTTCTTTCTGCGTGTTGTTGTAATTTGGTGCATCCATGATTATCCGGCTTTGGGCACTATGTCGTATGAACGACACATGGTTACAATGCATGTGTTCCTTTGTGATAGAAACCGCTGTCATACGCAATACTTAGCAAGATCTGTTACATTGGACATTGCCGTTTCCTTGCCAAGGAAAAGCCGCATCCTAGAAAATACCGAAGACATGTGTTCAATGCAAAGCATGAAAACCGTGATGCGCCAAAGAGGCTCACCGCCGATGAGTTGCAAGTGGAATTAGAGAAGGTCGGGCATATTACACGTGAAACCATCCGGTAATGGTAGCGGAAAAGGAAGCGTGGTACGGTAGAAGAGAGATTATTGTTTACCCGCGGGTCCACTTTGTGGGACTTGGAGTATTGGAAAGATTTGGATTTGCGGCATAATCTTGATGTGATGCACATCGAGAAAAATATATGTGACAGCATTATCGGCACACTTCTTAACATTGAAGGCAAGACGAAAGATACCTTAAAATCTAGGATTGATTTGACACACTGGTATCGAAAGGATTTGCGGTGCAAGATGAAGGTAAACCACGGGATATGGCACCAGCTGTGTACGCCTTGGACAAGGTAAAAGAAAAGAATTATGCGAGGTCCATCACGTGTGAGATTCCCACATGGATTTGCTTCCAACCACGAAAGGAGAGTCGGTGCAGATGGAAACAAGGTACAAGGGTTGAAAACTCATGACTGCCACGTCCTACTTCAAAGGGTTTTACTGTTATCCTTAGAGGATTGGGCATACGACTTATACAGAGCAGTTGCAGAGTTGGGACAATTCTTCAGGGAACTCTGTAGTAGAAATATCAGGATAGATGCTTTGGAGCGTCTTAGAGACAAGATACCAACTATCCTATGCGACCTTGAGAAGATATATCCTCCAGCCTTCTTTGATGTGATGGTGCATTTGGCTGTTCATCTACCTGATGAGGCACTACTTAGAGGTCCAGTGCAGTATGGCTGGATGTACCCTATTGAAAGGCGGCTAGGCACTTTCAAGGGCTATGTTAGGAACAGAGCTAGACCCGAGGGTTCCATTGCAGAGGCCTACATTGCTACAGAAGTGTTGACATTCTGCTCAAAATACATTGAAACAACTGATCAGCTTAGCAAAGAGGTGGGTGAAGACAATCCCGGGCTCAATGTTTTCGATTATTACATTCGAGTTACGTGGAAGAGTCGACAAGAGGACAAACCTAAATATTTGGACAAAATGGTTTGGTATGTGTTGAATAACTGTCCTGAGATACTACCTTATATCAAGTAAGTGCAGTACTACAGCTTATACATCGTAATCTACTAAACTTGTAGCACATTCTCATATATTTAGATGTTTGACGCGATCACTATGTTGTGCAGCATGTACAAAGAGGAGTTACTGCCGCAAAATCCAAGAAACATTGACAAAATGGTTATGGCAGGATTTGCGAAATGGTTCAAGAACCATGTAAGCTTTTGAAGTGCACTGTCAGTTTTTTTAATATATTGAGTACATAAGATGATCAACTTGTTTATTTTCTAACCATAGGTTAAGAAGATGCGGGAGGATGGGCAGGCAGTTGATGATTCCCTTTAATCATTAGCAATGGGTCCTGATACTCGGGTAAGACATTATGAATCTTGCATTGTTGGAGATGTGCGCTACAACACCCTTGCACGAGACGAAGGCAGGAAGACACAAAACAGTGCCATCATGAGCACGGATACGTATGACAAAGAGAAAACTGAAATGTATGCTAACATAACATACATTGTTCAGTTGCAGTATATCTCCATTTCGAGGATCATCGGTGTGTGGTTCTGTTGTGCTGTCGTTGGTATAACCTGTTTTCCAGGATCGCAAAACCCAGAGCTGTAAGGCGGCGTACCAGACCAACGAGCCTTTTATTTTGGCAAATCAAGCAACACAGATATTTTTCTTGGAAGACACATTTGCACGTAGCGATGACTTGAGAGTATTGCAAAGGTTTGAGCATAGGAATTTGTTTAATGAAGTTGCACAACAAGATGATGCTTACACTGCTCCTGATGTACAAGATAACACAGATGTTCCTAATATCTTTGAGAACCATCACGTCAATGACGCCGGCGAAAAGATTGCCTGTCGTGCTGTGGACATACAAGAGTTGATCAAGAAGAAGCCAACGTTCGAGGACGTTGAGGACGAAGAAGAAGATGACACCATGGGGAATTACGATTCAGGCTGATACACATGGAAAAGATGTTGACGCTGCTGCTGCGGATGATGATTACATTGCTTTTGTCGTATTTGCGTGTCAGAAGACATTTTTTTATCTACTATGTGAAATTGTGTTTGCTATGACAACTGAAACCTGATGAACATGTTGTTTAGTATTTTGCTGTGAGAACATCACTTGTTATGTATGCTGATTTGTGTTTGGTGATTGTATGACAACTAAAACATGATGACATTGTTGTTTAGTTGTACTCATATTTGGCTGTGAAACTTGAATTTGATGACATAGTTTGTTGTTTGACTGCAATTTGCTCGACGTCTTTGAATGAGAACAAAGCTGACCCGACAGGGCCTCTGCTATCTATTTATTTATACGAGAAAAAGGGGATACCCCTGATTTCCGTTAATAGAAATCATTAGATGTTCACAACACTACGCCCAGCCTGCTACAGGTTTCATTCATTACTAGTTTCACAAAGTGCTCATGTCGTAGCCACTTGAATACATCACGAGTGCTACATACTTTGCAAATAAAGAGACAATCATCCTCTGAGCACATCGATTTTGCCCATTATCTTCACAAGCTCTTTCATCTCCTCATTGCTATCAAGGCCGTTCAGCAGCTGTTGCTTGGCCATGATCGAGGAACTGCGTCTTTAACCTACGCTCTGCATCTTCCTCTTCGTCGTTCCTTGATTACTTGTCCAACACCCCAACCTGCTGGTATTGGGATTCCTCGGCTAACCAAATAATCAGCGTAGTTGCATTCCCCCACATCAGCAACTTCCCAGAAATACAAATCACACGAATCTTCCCTTTTCTGCATGAATCAAATTGGAAGATCATCAACCAAACTATTAAAAAACAGCAACTGAAAGCAGCAGAACAACACTTAAACATATTATTACCCCATGATTCGGGCATTTGTAGAAGACTCGGCCAGGGTTGCGGATTGTGGTTGAGACGCGACGGATGACTCTGCGTGATTTGCAGCAGTGGCACCACACCAACGGCAGCGGGTTGCGATGAGCAATCGGCTGCGGTGCGTGTGCGGCGAGGGTGTGATGAGACCCACAGCGATGAATGCGGTGGCGACTTGGCGATATCTGGTTGTTACTGTTTGAAGAGCGGTGGACGAGCAGCCAGCGGACATGGTTGCTGCACCGAGCTTCGATGCTAGGCGAGTAAGTAGAGAAGAGGAGAAGCGAGCGTTGGATATGTCGGTTTCATTACTTGCGAGTAGCATAGCACCATATATAGTCATAGTCTAGGTTTGGATTGAACCAGCTGTGAGCACGCGTCTTTCTTTTTCTAAAACTCGCAACGTCTCTTTCTTTGGTACACTAGCTTGTTCTCATCGCCTTCCCAATTCTTTGATTTTCTTTCCCTTTTTTTTGCAAGGAAGGAAGGAGGACAAAATTGAGAGTTCCTCGGACTCGAACCCAAGACCTCTCGGTTGAAAACCAAGGGTGCTAGTCACTTATGTGGCGAACGTTCCCTGTGAGGAGGACGGCAGAGGAACGCATTTTCCTCGCAGTTTTCTTCCTATATATAAAAAAGTATGCTACTTGGTGTCCGCTTAGTAAAAAAATGATTGTGCCAACCTTGACCATTCGATTGACATTCAACGTCTGTCACGTTTCTTCAGTATCTTCTTCCTCGAGCCGCCAAAGCCAAACCAGCACCGGCGGGACCGCCTGCTCCCGCCTCCCACGGCTGGCTGTGATCTTCCCGGCTCCTGTTCGTTCCGTCTCGAGGCCTCACCATCGTCCTCCGCGCGCCGCAAGGCCTCCGCCTCTGGTGTTGTGAACATGGTCAACAACCGAGAGGAATAAGGAGATGATTGTACATGGTGAGGATGACGGAGGGACCAAAGAAGACTGTGAGTAATTTTGTTTTTCGAGACGGAGAAGGGTATCAAGCTGGGTTGTGCGGGACCCGTGGCCCGTCTAGCCCAGAGCTTTTATTTCATATGTTTAGCACATGACCAGCCCAGTTTGTTTTTTTCCTTTCTGAAAAATGGCTAGCCAGCTATTTTGTTTTTTGAGAATAACCAACATAGGCCTACTTGCTTTTCTACGCCTACGGGCCGGAAATCTTTCAAGGCGAGGAGGATGCATTTTGCCCAGAAAATGGGCTATAAGTAATAAGAAATGGGCTATAAGTAATAAGAAATGGGCTATAAGTAATAATAAATGGGCTATAAGTAATAATAAATGGGCTGTAAAATGAAAAAAATACAGCAAATAGGCAATTAGTTCCCAAATACTGTTTTCTTTCAGATTTTGATATTTTAAATTTCATTGTTTTTCTTGGGTAAAATTTCATTGAATTTAAATTAAGGTATATTTAGATTTAAAATTAATTTGAATCCGGCAAGAAATTTCGGGCTGTATGCTGTTTGGGACAGATTTGGAGGCTGACTTGTGGGTCTACTAGGTTGACGTGTACTTTGGCTTTGTCAACTTAGTCCACCTTCTGAAAAAACTTAGTCCACAAACGATTCTAGCAGCAGTGACCGTTGGATGTTAATCCAATGGCCGTTCTGCTTCTTCAATATCTGATCTTCTTGCTCCAGCCGCCCAAACCAGCTCCGGTGGGACTGCCTGCTCCCGCCTCCCGTGGCCGGCTGTGCTACCGCACAGGCCGCACCGCCCCACCCTACTTCATTGCTGGCCAGGCCATTCCTCTACTCACCCACACCTCCTGTTATTTTCCGGCGACGGCAGCCGGACCAGTAAACTCTCGTACTCCCCACCGCGTGGGCAACCATTGCCGAGTCTTCCCCGGCTCCGTGTCGTTCCCTTCCTAGGCCTCGCCGTCGTCCACCGCCATGGTGCTCTCGGCGCGGCCTGGTAAACGTGGTCAACGAACGACATCCATCGGCCATAGACTGTACGCGCAAAATAATTATTCCTCCACCTGACAGCTGGGACCCATCGGAAGGGCCTCTATATTTCGCGAAAAAACGTTCCCCCCGCCGACATGTCGGACCCACCAGCTATATCTTTGCACGCAAGGAAGTGCCTCCTTATTACGCACAAAAAATGAATACCCACCCTGCTAGATGGGGCCCACCATAGTGGGAGGATGACTTGTGGGCCAACTAAGTTACGGGGACGGAGGGCTTTGTCAACTTAGTCAATATGAACGATTCTAGCTCCTGTGACCGTACGATGTCCATCCAACGGCCATAGTGCTTCTTCAACCTCTGGTCTTCTTGCTCCAGCCGCCCAAAGCAGCGCCGGTCGTGCCGCGTGCTCCTGCCTCTCGTGGCCGGCTGTGATGCCGCGGAGGCCTCACCGCCCCCTATTACTTCCACCGCTGGCCCAGGGTATCCCTCTACTCACCCACACCCCCTGTTATTCTACGGCGACGGCGGCCTCACGCCGCAGGCGAACCAGTGAACCCTCGTACTCCTCTCCGCGCGGGCTACCATCTGCTCGCCTTCCCGGCTCCGCGATCGTCCCTTCCTAGGCCTCGCCGTCGTCCAGACCACCGCCTGGTGCTCTCGGTGCGGCGTGGTCAGCGTGGTCAACGACCGACTTCCATCGGAAAATCTTGTGCTGGAGAGGCTGGACACTGGGTCCAGGCGGCCGCAAGGAAGTGCCTCCTTATTACGCGCAAAATAATTATTCCTCCACCTGACAGCAGGGACCCACCGGACGGGCCACCTTATTTCACGAAAAAAAACGTTCCCCGCGCTGTCAGCTCAGACCCATCGGAAGTGCCTCCTTATTACGCACAAAAAAATGAATACTCCCCTTGCTAGCTGGGACCCACCATGGTGGGAGGCTGACTTGTGGGCCTACTAAGTTGACTGGGACGGGGGCCTTGGTCAAGTTTAGTCAATATGAACGATTCTAGCTCCAGTGACCGTACGATGTCCATCCAACGGCCGTAGTGCTTCTTCAACCTCTGGTCTTCTTGCTCCAGCCACCCAAAGCAGCGCCAGTCGTGCCGCATGCTCCTGCCTCCGTGGCGGCTGTCTTTGCCATGGAGGCCTCACCACCCCCTACTATTCCCACCGCTGGCCAGGCCCTGCGCCGACGGCAGCCTCACACCGTAGCCGAACCAGTGAACCCTCGTACTCCTCTCCGCGCGGGCTTCCACTGCCGCGTCTTCCCCGGCTCCCCTTCGTCCCCTTCGTACGCCTCGCTGTCGTCCACCGCCCTGGTGCTCTCGGCGCAGCGTGGTCAACGTGGTCAAGGAACGACTTCCATCGGACGTGGACTGTACGTAGAGAGGCTAACAGCTGGGTCCACGGCCGCAGCAAGGAAGTGCCTCCTTATTACGCGGAAAATAATGATTCCTCCACCTGACAGCTGGGACCCACCGGATGGGCCAATGTATTTCGCGAAAAAAATGTTTCCCCCTGACTGCTGGGACCCACCAGCTACATCTTCGCACGCAAGGAAGTGCGTCCGGGCAAAATAAAAACCAAAACGATTCGCTCCCCTGATTGCTGGGACCCACCAGCTACATCTTCGCACGCAAGGAAGTGCCTGACAGTCGGGACCCACCTGGTCGAAGCGTACGTAGCGTTGTCATTCTGGTCGCAAACGTGTACGTACATACTGGTCGATGTAGAGGCGCGCACGTGTTGTAGATGTAGAGGCGCGCACGTGTCGTAGTAGAGGCGCGCACGTAGCATGTACACGTACGTACAGCGGCGAGGGTGCAAGAAAGAAAATACGGTCACGTACGTACATACGGGCAGGGTCTCAACGCCTACTCGCGCATATGTACATGGCTGGGTCGGAACGGAGAAACAGCGTCGTCGTCGTGTTCATGGGGAGCCAACCGGCTGGGTCGGAACGGAATGCGTGGTCGTGTTCATCGGGAGGGCTTGGATGGAACAGGCGATGGAAACGAGGCCTGGCGTACCGCACAATGGGGGAAACGACCTTGTGTTCGACCGGTCACGTTCGAAACGGGGTCCTGTTGATCGGGAGGGGCCTGGCGTACCGCAAAATGGAGGAAACGGACCTCCTACGGTCGAAACGGGGGTCCTGTTGATCGGGAGGGGTGTGGTGTACCGCAAAACGGAGGAAATAGACCTCCTACGGTCGAAACGGGGGTCCTGTTGATCGGGAGGGGTGTGGCGTACCGCAAAATGGACGAAACGGACTTGTGTTGGAGCGCTACGGTCAAAACAGGAGGGGGTGGGGAGGGGTGTGGCGTACCGCAAAACGAGACTCCACGGGATACTGTTCATCTCCACCGTCGACCTCCTCCAGCCTCCACGGGCTCCTATTCATCCAGCCTCCACCGCGCGCTACTCCACCGGCTACTGTTCAACCACCCCTCCACGGGAACCCCTCCACTGTCTACAGTTCATCCAGCCCTCCACACCACGGGGTCATGTTCAACCACCCCTCCACGGCCACCCCTCCACCATCTACTGTTCATCCAGCCCTCCACACCACAGGTTCCTGTTCATCCAGAGGCAACGCCACCGCTCACTGTTCATCCAACCCACCCCCCCCCCCCCCCGCAACGCTCACTAGCAGCATTAGTGAAGGAATCACTCCATCGGGTTCAGTTAACAGCCATCGACCGATCGCTCGGGTTCGATGAACGTAACTGCGGTCAATCGCCGGGTTGATTAGAGCCCAACGCCTCGCTTCGGCTTGATTAGAGCTAACGCCTTGCACACACGCGTCGCGACGACGAGAAACGCGCATCACTCCGCCCCCGACCTCCCACCGTAACCGGCAACTCCCCGAAATTTTCCTCCCCCTCGCTTCTACCACGGTTTTTTCCGTCATGAACGGCCCAAAGAATGTCATGCAGCTGCGTCTCAAGCCCACCCAGGACGAAAAGCCCATTTTCTGTCATGATTTTTTGTCATAGAAGTAGGAGCCCACCACATCTATGATGATACCGGGTTTTGTCACAATTATCATCATAGAAGTGTCATATGTATGACAGAAAAAAATTTCGTTTGGCCCAAAATGTCACGGATGTGTCTTTTTTTTGTAGTGTCCATGTAAACCTGGATCTCTCCGGTGTCTATATAAACCAGAGAGCATAGTCCGGATGGAGAGATACTCATTACCATATTCACATAGGCTAGACTTCTAGGGTTTAGCCATTAAGATCTCGTGGTAGATCAACTCTTGTAACACTCATATTCATCAAGATCAATCAAGCAGGAAGTAGGGTATTACCTCCATAGAGAGGGCCCGAACCTGGGTAAACATCGTGTCCCCCGTCTCCTGTTACCATCGATCCTAGACGCACAGTTCGGGACCCCCTACCCGAGATCCGCCTGTTTTGACACCGACACCCGCGTCAAGGTCTGGTGGGCGAAGATGGACGCCATCAAGATTGTGACCAAGGGGCCACCCGAGGGCAACGAGCACCGCACACCCAAGCGGTATTTTGGAGACGTCCTGGAGGGGTCTCGTATTGTAGCGACGCAGTGCTCGCAAGACATTATCTTTGAATGAATGCATTCAAGTTGTCTCTACCTTGTACGATAAAACAAAGTGAGTTTGTAATATAATGTTTGTTATGTTAAAGATTTTACCTCCTGTGCGGCCGTGTTGTATGAAATCTGAGGGTTGGCCAGTCGTCGGCTTCTGCCCCCACGTAGGTAGTACAGAGGTGTTCGGGATGGAATCTAAACACTCTTGATACAATTATATGGTCCTTGAAGGAGTTGTTTAGCGCAACAAACCAGGCAATCAGACTATGCGGCTTTAACGCCCTCACTTAGCCATAGGAGTTTGACAATAAAAATGTTGGCGTAGCCCCTAGTATCCGAACTAGAGTGCTATAAGCGCCTGATCGGGAAGTACCGATCCTTCACGTAACGCGGAAGAAATATCCAACGATTTGCAACATCCGAAGAGCTGACCGGCTCTCGCCGCATCATGACAGTCAGTTTTCGGCTTTCTCTACTGAGGTGCTCCTTTGGATAAACCAAGGCACAATCACAGTAGTTCTCCCTTTACTACCTTAGCCGGTATAGCGGAATGTAAGGTAGCAAGCACAGAAGCCGGGCAACCCAACTATTGACCAAAGACATGATTCGGAGCCAATGCATATAGTGCTAAATTCAGGGTGCCGAACTATACTATAGAAAGTGTTCGGACTTTTGTTGCCGTAGTGCGGGGTGCTATGAAGCCCTTGGCAAATATGAAACGTACCAAAGTGTACGGGTGCTATCTGATAATGTTACCCACAGGAGGGAAAGAAAAAAAAGAAGGGAAAACAAAGAGGGTGCAAAATATAATAAGCTAGGGCCCTAAATCTCGGGCCCCGAACTGTTTCCATTGTAATTTGATTAATACGTCAAGGCACATTTCATACAAGTAGTGCGATAAGCAACAGGCTATTTAACATGCCAGAACCAAGGGAGAGCTGCATGTGGGTCCTGAAAAGCAGGTAGAGTGATCATTAACGAAACCACCTAGAAAGTCCCCCATATGTCTGTGTTTCTTGTCGTCTTGGTGTGTTTGTCCTTCAAGAGGACCGATGATCAGGCCATCAGATGGGGCCTGCGGGATTGAGACCTGAAAAAGGGAAAAAGGAAAAGTGAAATTATGTGTGTATCTGGTGCCGGTTGAGCCGTACTGTGGATCACAAGCTAGCTATGCCTCCGTCGATGCCCATGGAATTTTGAGTGCGTAGTTATGTACGCGCGGCACGAATGCCACCACTTGATCGGAACTGAGACGGAGGCCGGATTGCTAGTCGAGCTCCTGACGAGCCAAGCTGTCCTGCTGCAGGGTAGTTCGGACCCTCTTAACGGTGTCCATGGGCTCGGCAACCGAATTAAGGTTCTGCTTGAGAAGGCCGCTCTGTACTTCTGCTGCTAAGGCAGCTGTGTGCTCTTCTGTACGGAGGGAGCGTTTCGTATTTCCATTAACCGTTATGACGCCACGTGGATCGGGCATCTTGAGCTTGAGATAAGCATAGTGTGGTACTGCATTGAATCGAGTGAATGCGGTTCATCCGAGCAGTGCGTGATAGTCGCTGCGAAAGGAGACGATGTCGAAGATTAACTCCTCGCTTCGGAAATTGTCCGGAGATCCGAAGATAACCTCTAGCATGATTGAGCCCATACAGCGGGCCTCTACACCTGGTATGACTCCTTTGAAGGTAGTCTTTGTGGGCTTGATCCGTGATGGATTAATGCCCATTTTCTGCATTGTATCCTGATAGAGAAGATTGAGGCTGCTACCTCCGTCCATAAGGACGCGCGTCAGGTGAAATCCATCAATGATTGGGTCAAGGACTAGTGCGGCTGAACCGCCATGACAGATACTAGTCGGATGATCCCGACGATCAAAGGTGATCGGGAATGATGACCATGGATTGAATTTTGGGGCGACTGGCTCTATCGCGTAGACGTCCCTTAGTGCGCGCTTGCACTCCCTTTTGGGGATGTGTGTAGCATATATCATGTTCACTATTTTGACTTGAGGGGGAAACTTCTTCTATCCCCCTGTGTTCGGTTGCCGGGGCTCCTCGTCGTCGTCCTTGCTTTGTGATCCCTTTTCTTTGTCCTCGGCGTTTAATTTGCCGGCCTGTTTAAAAACCCAACAATCTCTGTTAGTATGATTGGCTGATTTTTCTGGGATGCCATGTATCTGGCACGGGCGATCGAGTATGCGGTCCAGGCTGGATGGTTCCTGATTGTTTCTTTTGTACGGTTTCTTCCGCTGGCTGGACTTGGAGCCGCTGAATCCGGCGTTGACTGTAGTGTCGTCGGTATTATCACCATTGTTCGGCGTTTGTGTCTGTTACGTCGGAGCTTGCCGTTGCTGTTTTTGACCTTGGAGGGGCCTGCCTTGCTGGCTGTGTTTTTACTACGAGCCAGCCAACTATCCTCACCCGCGCAAAAGCGGGTCATGAGTGTCGTAAGGGCTGCCATAGATTTTGGCTTTTCTTGGCCGAGGTGGCGGGCGAGCTATTCGTCGTGGATGCTATGTTTAAAGGCTGCTAGGGCTTCGGCATCCGGACAGTCGACGATCTGGTTCTTTTTGGTTAGGAACCTAGTCCAGAATTTCCTGGCTGACTCTCCAGGTTGTTGAACTATGTGGCTTAAGTCATCGGCATCTGGTGGCCGGACATATGTACCTTGGAAGTTGTCGAGGAAGGCTTCTTTCAAGTCTTCCCAGCTACCGATAGAATTTTCAGGCAGGCTGTTTAACCAGTGTCGAGCTAGTCCTTTAAGCTTTAGTGGGAGGTATTTGATAGCGTGGAGGTCATCTCCGTGGGCCATGTGGATGTGGAGGATAAAGTCCTCGATCCATACCGCGGGATCAGTTGTCCCGTCGTATGATTCAATATTCACGGGTTTGAACCCTTTGGGGAATTCGTGATCCATTACTTCATCAGTGAAGCAAAGAGGGTGTGCGGCGCCTCTATACCTGGATGTATCGCGACGTAGCTCCGATGGAGTCCGTCTGCGGTCGTCGGCTCGGGCGTGACTAGGTTTGTCACGTTCGAATAGGTAGCCATCATCACGTGTCGAGGAACGTCCTCGTGATCTGTAAATCGATCGGGTATATCCTGCTCTACTATCCAGGGTCTGCCAGAGGTCGTATGTATGACCCCGAACTGTTTTGTCTCTATCTTTACGTGGCGGTGGGGCAGGCTGCTCTTCTGCCTGAGTTGCCGCTCTATCCCGACCATGTGGTGGTCGGTCCGCCGCACTATCCCGACCACGTCGTGGTCGATCGGCCGCATTACACGAGGGGGATATGGGCTCCGGCGCCTGTTCATCGAACTGAGGTAGCAACCTTCGCTTCGGGTAATTCTTGGCTGGGCGTCTGAGGCCGTATTGTTCGGCTGCCAGAACATCAGTCCACCTGTCGATGAGCAGATCTTGGTCAGCTTGAAGCTGATGCTGCTTCTTTTTCAGGCTCCTTGCGGTGGCTATTAGTTGGCGCTTGAAGCGCTCCTGCTCGAGAGGTTCCTCAGGCACGATGAAATCTTCGTTGCCGAGGCTTTCCTCATCCTTGAAGAGCGGACGATAACTACCGTCCTCCGAGTCATTGGGCCTGGCCTGTTCATCGAGGCTAGCTTGCCCGTTTTCTTGCTCCTCCTGTTCGGATGTTACGTCAGCAAGGTCTTCATTGTTTTTGGCATCGTCCGGAGTATTATTTTCTCCAGTGCCAGCATTGCTGTCTTTTGAACGACGTGACTTAGAGCGGCGCCGAGGACGCCGCCGTTTTTGTTGTGTCTCAGGAGGTTTATTCTCGACTGGATTTTTTTTCATCATCGTTGGTTGTTTTGGGTGTATCCACCATGTACACATCGTACGAAGAAGTGGCCGTCCAGCGTCCAGTAAATGGCGGATTTTGGTTTTTGCTCCTCATCGGCATCTTCGTCCATACCGTCGATGTCTTCGGAGCCGTAATCAAGCGTGTCGGTCAAATCCTCAACCGTGGCTATGAAGTGGATGGCGGGTGGGAAGCAAAAGTCTCGATCGTCAGCCCCTAGTTCGAACCGGACATAGTTCGGCTATGGGTCCCCCGCCAAGGACAGGTTCTTTAATGAGTTTAGCACATCGCCCAAGGGCGAGTGCTGGAAGATGTCTGCGGTGCTGAACTCGAAGATCGATAAGCGATCAAGTCCGGCGTCTGCGGACTCACATGGTTCGGAACTTATAACCAAAGACGAGTCCGGAGTTCCGGTGACACAGATATCGTGTGAGGTTAAGTCCATGTGCGGCTCCAGCACCGGGGAATCTGTGGCCTCCGAGGTGGGGTTGAGCCTCCGGTCCTTGGATGGCGCAGTATGCTCCGGATCTAAGGCCGGAGCAGTTATAGGAGCTATCTCCTGAATACGGTCCGATGACAGATTTAGGTCATGTTCATCGAGGTGACCAGGAGCGGTCGCCGTGGTCTCGAATCCGGTGAAGATCAAATCTCCATGGATGTCCGCGACGTGGTTCAAGCTCCCAAATCTGACTTGATGGCCAGGGGCGTAGCTATTGATCTGCTCCAGATGGCCACACGAGTTGGCCCACAGTGTGAAGCCGCCGAACACAAAGATTTGTCCGGGGAGGAAAGTTTTTCCTTGGACAGCGTCATTGTTGACGATTGAAGGGGCCATCAAACCTTCTGAGGACGACACAGTGGAACTCTCAATGAAAGCACCAATGTCGGTGTCAAAACCGGCGGATCTCGGGTAGGGGGTTCTGAACTGTGCGTCTAAGGTCGATTGTAACAGGAGACAGGGGACACGATGTTTACCCAGGTTTGGGCCCTCTCTATGGAGGTAATACCCTACTTCCTGCTTGATTGATCTTAATGAATATGAGTATTACAAGAGTTGATCTACCACGAGATCGTAATGGCTAAACCATAGAGGTTTGGCTTGTATGACTATGGTAATGAATCTCTCCCTCCGGACTAAGTCCTCCGGTTTATATAGACACCGGGAGGATCTAGGGTTACACAGGGTCGGTTACAAAGAAGGGAATCTACATGTTTGATCGCCAAGCTTGCCTTCCACACCAAGGAAAGTCCCATCCAGACACGGGTAAAGTCTTCGATCTTTGTATCTTCACAGCCCATCAGTCCGGCCCATGGCTAACAGGCCGGACGCCCGAGGACCCCTTAGTCCAGGACTCCCTCAGGAGGTCCTTCCCACACGACCCAGAAACCGTCGGGGATATGCCCTCCTGGCACACACGCTCGGCAAAATGAGGTCGTGTGCGACCGACGACCGCTCAAATATGGAAATACGTACAGTAGAGCTAAAAAATACAATTATACAGGTGAAATTGTTTCTGGTCGCAAGTACATGCCACACAGTCAGTCCCCGCTAAACGTTTCCGTTCGTATGTACATCCCACACAATCGCTCCAAGGAAAACGTTTCCGTTCACAGGTACATCACACACAATTTTCCATGTTAAATCGTTTGTGATAGCGTTGCCATTGCACACGATATTAACAATTTTATCGTTTGCATTATTGAATGCATCACACACGTTCCGTAGAAGAAACTGTGTGGCAAAGGCTATCCGTCACACATAGTTTTTATGTGGTAAACGTTTGAGCAAGGTGGGTTAATAGTTTTCAAGAGAAAGTCGTGTGTGATTGTTCATTGATCCAACACGGTTTATTTCTAGAAACTATGTGCGTTGCCTGAGGTCATCGGCCACGGCATTTTTTCAATAACCGGTTGCAATAGCAAAACCCAATTATCAGGCTAATTGCACTATTATTAATAATCCATTTATTAATCTAATTGACATTCATATTAAGCACATAATATATTTCATTTCCATATTAAGGAAGCATAATTTCATAATTGAAATACATCAGAGTACAACATGATATAGCTTCAGCACTCAGCTACCCCATTACACAACTGCACCAGCACCAAGTTTCACATGCAACATGTAGAACCTTTCAAAATTAGCATCATAGATGGTATATAGACAAATGCATCTCATCTGGAAAACTGCTGAAACGGAAGGCGAATATTGAGCCTTCATTCATGTTGAAGGTCTTTGCAACTTTAGGCCAGTGCCTGTGGATGATAGACCGTCTGTCCTTTGTCCTCTTCAGTAATATTTCAATATTGAACTGATACGTCTCCAAGGTATCTATAATTTTTTATTGTTCCATGCTATTATATTATCCATCTAGGATGTTTTATATGCATTTATATGCTATTTTGTATGATTTTTGGGACTAACCTATTAACCTAGAGCTCAGTGCCAGTTTCTGTTTTTTCCTTGTTTTTGAGTATTGCAGAAAAGGAAAACCAAACGGAGTCCAATTGACCTGAAATTCCACGGAACTTATTTTTGGACCAGAAGAAGGCCATGGAGTAAAAGAGTTGGGCTAGAAGAGTTCTGGGCTGCCCACGAGGGTGAGCGGCGTGCCCACCCCCTGGGCGCGCCTCCATACCTCGTGGACAGCCCGGAAACCCCCCTGACTTGTTCTCGACGCCAAAACCTCTTATATATACAGAAACCCCCAGAACATAACCTAGATTGGGAGTTCCGCCGCCGCAAGCCTCTGTAGCCACCAAAAACCAATCTAGACCTGTTCCGGCACCCTGCCGGAGGGGGGAACCCTCACTAGTGGCCATCTTCATCATCCTGGCACTCTCCGTGACGAGGAGGGAGTAGTTCACCCTCGGGGCTGAGGGTATGTACCAGTAGCTATGTGTTTGATCTCTCTCTCTCTCTCTCTCTCTCTCTCTCGTGTTCTTGAGGTGATACGATCTTGATGTATCGCGAGCTTTGCTATTATAGTTGGATCTTATGATGTTTCTCCCCCTCTACTCTCTTGTAATGGATTGAGTTTTCCATTTGAAGTTATCTTATCGGATTGAGTCTTTAAGGATTTGAGAACACTTGATGTATGTCTTGCAGATTACTACAGACTGTTCTGTTTTTGACAGATTCTGTTTTCATTGTGTTGTTTGATTACTACAATGAATCTATGAGTAGTACCGGAGGGTATGAACCATAGAGAAGTTTGAATAGAGTAGATATTACACCAATATGAATTTAGAATGAGTTCACAACAGTACCTAAGTGGTGATTTATTTTCTTATACTAACGGAGCTTACGAGTTTTCTGTTGAGTTTTGTGTTGTGAAGTTTTCAAGTTTTGGGTAAAGATTCGATGGACTATGGAATAAGGAGTGGCAAGAGCCTAAGCTTGGGGATGCCCAAGGCACCCCAACGTAATATTCAAGGACAACCAAGAGCTTAAGCTTGGGGATGCCCGGATGGCATCCCCTCGTTCGTCTTCGTTCATCGGTAACTTTACTTGGAGCTATATTTTTTATTCACCACATGATATGTGTTTTTCTTGGAGCGCCATTTTATTTTCTTTTGTTTTGCTTGCTGTTTGAATAAAATACCAAGATCGGTAACTTTAAATATTAGAGAGTCTTCACATAGTTGCATAATTATTCGACTACTCATTGATCTTCACTTATATCTTTCGGAGTAGTTTGTCGTTTGCTCTAGTGCTTCACTTATATCTTTTAGAGCACGGCGGTGGTTTTATTTTGAAGAAATATATGAACTCTCATGCTTCACTTATATTGTTTTGAGAGTCTTTAGAACAGCATGGTAATTTGCTTTGGTTATAAATTTAGTCCTAATATGATAGGCATCCAAGAGGGATATAATAAAAACTTTCATATAAAGTGCATTGAATACTAAGAGAAGTTTGATACTTGATAGTTGTTTTGAGATATAAAGGTGGTGATATTAGAGTCGTGCTAGTTGGGTAATTATGAAACTGAGAAATACTTGTGTTGAGGTTGGCAAGTCCCGTAGCATGCACGTATGGTAAACGTTGTGTGACAAATTTGAAGCATGGAGTGTTCTTTGATTGCTTTCCTTATGAGTGGCGGTCGGGGACGAGCGATGGTTTTTTCCTACCAATCTATCTCCCTAGGGTCATGCTTAGTAGTACTTTGCTTCGAGGGCTAATAAACTTTTGCAATAAGTATATGAGTTCTTTATGACTAATGTGAGTCCATGGATATTACACACTCTCACCCTTCCATCATTGCTAGCCTCTTCGGTACCGTGCATTGCCCTTTCTCACCTTGAGAGTGGGTGCAAACTTCGCCAGTGCATCCAAACCCCGTGATAAGATACGCTCTATCACACATAAACCTCCTTATATCTTCCTCAAAACAGCCACCACACCTACCTATTATGGCATTTCCATAGCCATTCCGAGATATATTGCCATGCAACTTTCCACCGTTCCGTTTATTATGGCACGCATCATCATTGTCATATTGCCTTGCATGATCATGTAGTTGACATCGTATTTGTGGCAAGGCCACCATGCTAATTTTTCATACATGTCACTCTTGATTCATTGCATATCCCGGTACACCGCCGGAGGCATTCACATAGATTCATATTTTGTTCTAAGTATTGAGTTGTAATTCTTGAGTTGTAAGTAAATAAAAGTGTGATGATCATCATTATTAGAGCATTGTCCCATGTGAGGGAAGGATGATGGAGACTATGATTCCCCCACAAGTTGGGATGAGACTCCGGACGGAAGAAAATAAAATAAAGAAAGAGGCTAAATGTAACATCCCAAAATTCTAAATTTTGGAATGTTATAATAAATAGATAGCTTTGATTGATTGTTTGATTGATTGACTGAAAGTGAGTGAATTCAAAACTTTTTGAAAGTTAAATGAGAGGGAATAAAAGGACTTTCCCAAAACTTTCATTTTGCTTTTATGATCTTCGGGAATTCAAATTCTTTTCATCACAAAACCTTGGAGAAAAGATGACATGACTTCTTCCATTTATTTAAATGACGAGGGGTGTTGAAAATATTTGAATTTCATTTGGAAAATATTTCCAATTCTGAAACTTTATGCAACTCAATGATTTTCACGAGCGAAGATAAAATGACTTCTTCAAAACATATGAAATATGAGTTGGGAGTTTCAAAGAAATAAATTCAAAGTTCTTTTGAACTTATTTTCAATTTTGAGTTATTTGAGTTTTATTCAAATTATTTTCTCCAAAAATAAAATATATGGAAAATAGGGTAACATGATTCCCTACTTCAGAAAGTTGGAGAGAAATTAATTTGAAGTCATTTTGGTATTTTTAAAATGATTTTTATTGGGTTTTATTAGAGCTGAAGCACTCCTTGTTTTATTTGAATTTGTGTATATTTTATTTGAAGCTAAAATAATGTTCATGTTGTAGAAAATCTTTTTCTGAAAATTTTGATATATTAGATGCCTATATAAAAATTTTAATTATTTTTGTTTTTATTATTTTAGTTCTGTGATATTTTGTTTAAAAACGCTTGAGCAGTGCGGGCGAAGCCCGGCCAGCTCTCTCTCTCTCTCTCTCTCTCTCTCTCTCTCTCTCTCTCTCTCTCTCTCTCTCTCTCTCTCTCTCTCTCTCTCTCTCTCTCTGGGCGGCCCACCCAGCCCACCCAGCTGCCCAGCCAGCCACCCGCTCGTCCCGAGCTCCGCTCGTCTCCCGAGCCAAGACGGAGGCCGCCCGCCGCCGCCGTACGCCACCGGACTCCTCGCGCCGCCTCTCCTCTGCCCCCTCCCGCACGCCACCTCGCCGCCTCTCCTCCATAAAACCCGAGGCCCCGGCCCCGTTCCCCTCTTCTCCCGCATCTCGCCGCCGCCTCGCCGGAACTGCCACCGCCGCCGAGTTCCTCACCGCCGCCCCGCACCTCCCCGAACCCCGCAGCCACCACCCACCTCTCCACCGCGCCGCGCCGAGTCCCCTGACACCCTCGCCGCCGCCGGAGACCCACCGGAGCCGCCGCCCCGTCGACGTCCGACCCGCCGCCGCCCTCTCCCTCGCTGCCGGCAACCACCGTCGCCGCGGTACGCCTCGCCTCTTTCCTCCCCGTCCGATCTACGATCGACGGTCTGGATTAGATCAAGGATTTGTTTTTTTTCTTTCAACCTGTACGTTAGTGAACGAACGTTCATTCGTTTAGCGTTGGTAGTGGACGTTTTCACTATATAAGCCTTGGCAGCGAACGTTCTTATATTAGATCTGTTTTTTTTTTACCAGGGACCTCATTGTAGCTGTTTTTATTTCAGTTTAGTCCCTAATCTTAGAACGCTCATAACTTTTCACTCGTTAGTCCAAATCCAACGAAACCAACGCCCACTTCTTCGTTATGATCCCCTCTATCCATTAATCCAACTCAAACATGTTTTTGAAAGTTTTAAAATTTGAATTCAAACAGATTTGTATTCAAACTTTGTTTGATCGTAACTTGAGTTTCGTAACTCCGATTTAGTTGATTCTTTTTGCAAATCGAAGCTCTTGACCTAAAATTTCTGATAAGGCCAAATTCACATAATTTTGGTACTGTTAGAAATTGTTTTATGTTGCAAGAGTTATTTGCTTGGTTTTGATGTTTTTCGAATCGTTTTCTTCGATCTTCCCGATCTTTTGAGTGATTGCTTATGTGTGGTTACCATTGCTTGATTACGATAGATTGACCGTAGTGTGACGAGTAGAACTATCAAGAGTTGTTGAGTGCGAATCATCTTCATCAACATTGCAGGCAAGTAACACTTTGATCATACTTTTCTCATACCCAGTTTTTATGCATTAGATCTATTCCTCAAACACTTGCATGATTAGGATCTAATTAAATTGTGGGATGGGAAGTAGTTTGAGGTAGTACCTATTACCTGTTTTATTATCAAACCCTTGGGAGTTACTTCTACATTTGCTTATTACGCCATGCTATGCTCGTAGACGTGGATTGGGTTTGAGTGAATATCCATGACAGATGTGAGATTGATAATTAATGGTTTATCTAGGGTGGCAACTTAAACACACATCTGGGTGGACTGAGGCACCTGGCTATTCCAGGATTTGCCTATCAAGGCACCTGGGTAGACAGGATTTGCCTGTATTTCTTCGGACCGCCACCCAGGCTCAAAGGGATCATGAGATTATTCAAACTAGAAACTTCCGTGTGCAGCCACAAGCCATTATGGGCTCTGGCGTAGTTGACTAAGTTGTGCGAACTCTTACGGGTAGACTAGCAGATGTAGGGGTTGTAGGTTGGTACGGTCTACCCACATGTAAGGTGCTAGCGCTTCTGAAAGACTATGTCTCGGTCATCCGTTTCTCAAACACCATGTAGTGTGAGAAACCAAACGGAGGCGATCAAGTCTTGTGGGGAAAAGTGCACAAACCTCTACAGAGTGTATAAACTAATCATGGTTAGCCGTGTCCCCGGTTATGGACATCTTTGAGTATCTAGTTCTTGGATTATCCTGTTGATCTCATCATGTCACTCTAATTAATATTGTTGGGGTTTAATGAGTACTTTTAATTGGGATTGAGGATGCTGTCAACCATTCTCAATGTTCAACAACCACCATGATAGTTAAATAAATTTATTCCTTTGAAGTAGGGAAAATTGGCTTTTCATAAAAACTATAACCATAGAGCTTTCCACCAGCCATATATGCATGTAGTATAGGCTTATTCCTTCATTACTCTCTATGTGTTACATTGCGGCATATTCCATGTCTGACCGTTTTGGCTGCAACTTTTCATGTTGCGAGACTTTTGAACGACAGTAAGTGATACGTTAGGGTTACGATTTTCTATACTCAACTTTGCTGTTGGTGTTGATGGGAATCCACAATCTTGTTGCTTCCGCTATATTTGGATTGAGGTAATAGTATTTACGTTATTGTATACATGTGATTTACCTCTGTTATAAATCCTTCGAGTAATCGTGTGTGTCAAAGATACCGATCCGAGGATGACACGAAAGCACGAGACTTGATCCATTCGGTCGGGTCGCTACAAGATGGTATCGAGCACATGTTGACTGTAGGACGTGACCCTAGAAACTGACAAGCCCATAGGAAAGATTTTTCTCTACAAGTTCATCTTCAAAAAGATCTTTTACCTCTTTTCTCTTCTGAGCTTATTTCAAATATTCCCTTTTAGTGAGACCATACCCCTTTTCCCTTTTGACCACTCGAAGATTCGACCGATGAGACCACTCCAAGGAGACAAGATATCGGACAACTAAGACCATTTGGAATGAAGAGGATTTTACCATGTAAATGGAAACTACAACTGTTGAAGACTCCGAAGACTATGAGATTTTGAAGGCTCTGAAGAATTACCTGATTTTTATGACCTAGGAAGGCTACACTTATGGAACTTGACAGACTATGGAAGCTGTCAATACCCGAGATCAAGATGTATCGGAGAAAGACCGGAATATGGAGCCTTAGAACTCAAAGTTTTGTCAAGGAAAACCCTAAGTCAGGAGATATCAACTATGGAATGGTAGCTCATGGAAATGACAAGAGCAAAAACACGCTATCCATGATGTTATCGCCCGCTTATGCTATTGTCACCGTGCTGAGTTAAGCATGCATATGCATGGAAGGATTGGATGGTAGAAGGCTGATGGAGCACCTATCAGCAAGATGAAGATTTAACCTTAGCCGGTGTATCACCAGGATCTGGAGTATTACATGAAGAAGTTTAAGTTGGATCTACAGGAAGTCATATTTGACAAAGAAACAGTTCATGAAGAACTCAGGACCCAGAAGCTGCAAGTAGACAAGCCGGAGGAGCTAAACCTCGAGATACCGGAGATTCGTCAGGAATTGGAGGACAGTAGAACCATGGTTCATGCCAAGGTTGATAAAACCCAGAAGTTTGGAATGCAACCCCAGAAATATTAAAGGATGTCATGAGAGACTTTGCGTCAACAAAGATCTGGCATAAGAACTTGAGTAGGTCAAGCACGACCAGAAGAAGCCGTTGGAGACATGAACAAGACTTGAAGAGTTTGATGAATTGGAAGATTTATTGACCTTTAGAAGACCAAACCCCTGTTACATACCTGCGATAGATGCGACGATTGTGAGCTATCATTTGTTTGATGTTTTTCCTACAGCCACAACAAAATCTGTCTTTTCAAAACAATTGTTTGTATTGTGTGCATCCCTCTCTATCTCTCTTATCCCACCCCAAACCCATGGACCCCATTTGAGGATGAATGGAAATGAGCTTGTATTTTCTGGACCGATGAGTCAATTGGAGACAGTCCGATGGATTCAGAACATGGAGGATCGCATGGAGAATAACACTATAGTCGAAAAGGATATGACCCAGCATGCTCTTGAGTGCTTTGTAAGAGGTGCTGCTATTTGGTGGAGGATGTACCAAACCATCAATGGATTGCAAGGAGTAACCACTTGGAAAGAATTAATGTTGACTTTGCTAAAGTCTCGGTTTGTGTCCCAGAAATTGAGGCCTTATGGAAAGGATATGAAGAAACCTTGTGCATACAAGCTTTGTGGAGAAATAGGATACAACCATAAAGAAAACAAGGACGAATACCCTCATAATCGGAGGATTATCAAAGGAGTTAGCCGAGGATTTTCAGGGAACTTCGATTGGAGATTGTTCCCAAAGGTTTTGTTGCAGCAATGGAAGTTCAGTCTGCATTGTTGGGAAAGATCCGTGAAGCTTAGAAGGATGACAAAGAGATTGCTGAGGATGAGCAAAGGAAAGGCCGAAGGTTTTCGTAACGATGAGCACGACACCTTATGGTTCGAGGATCGTGTATATGTGCCTAATAATGCAAAGATCAGGAAGTTAATACTTACGGAGGCTCATGACTCACCGTACTCAATTCACCCCGGAAACACCAAGATGTATTTGGATTTGAAGGATCATTTCTGGTGGACCGGTATGAAGAAGGATATTGCCGAGTATGTAGCCGTATGTGATGTATGTCAGAGAGTGAAGGCAGAACATCAGAAGCCAGCAGGAGTACTACGGCCTATGCCAATACCCGAATGGAAGTGGGATAACCTTGGCATGAATTTCATTACCGGATTTCCCAGAACCCGATTGGGATATGATTCTATCTGGGTAGTAGTTGATTCGCTTGACCAAAGTGGCTCGCTTTATCCCAGTGAAAACCACTTATACAAGTGCGTAGTTTGCCAAGATATATTTGACAAGGACCGTATGTCTGCATGGAGTTCCGAGGACCATCGTAGAGGAACACAGTTTTACCTCAAAGTTTTGGAATCAGCTGCACCAGACTTTGGGTACTAGGCTAGAGTTCAGTACAACCTTTCATCCGTAGACAGATGGATAAATCGAGAGAGTCAATCAGAGTCTGGAGGACATGTTGAGAGCGTGTGCGCTAGATTATGGATCTAGTAGGGATGATAATCTACCTTACGCGGAATTCTCATACAACAACAGTTACCAAGCTAGTTGAAGATGGCCCCTTTTGAAGCTTTGTATGGGAAAAGGAGCCAGACACCGTTAATGTGGGATGAAGTTGGAGACCGTCAGTTGTTTGGACCAAATGTGATCAAAGAGTCAGAAGAGAATGCTAAGTTGATCCGAGATAGACTGAAGGTAGCTCAGTCCAGGCAGAAGAGTTATGCAGACTCAAAAACGCAAGGAGGTAGTCTATGAAATCGGAGACAGAGCATATATTTGTGTGCCACCTCTGCGAGGAGTTGAACGATTTGGAGTTAAGGGAAAGTTAGCCCCGAGATTTGTAGGACCATACCGAGTTTGGAACGTATGAGAGAATGGGCTAACAAGTTGGAGTCACCCGAAGGACAGTTAGGAGTTCATGATGTGTTTCACATTTCCCAGTTGAAGTAGTGCCATGCAGAGATGGCCGATATTCCTCTGTAAGGACGCTTGACCCTGGAAAAGATAATGAGGTTCCACGAAGTGAAATATGGACTTCATAAGTATGAGTTTTTATCTTGGTATGTGGGATATTCCACGAGGATGAAGAGATGAATTACTATTGGATATAAAGGAGGTATGATGTTGGAAATATGGATCAATGGAAATTCCATGATGAGTCTGAGTAATCATGTCCTAGTTTGGTGCCAACAGAAGGAAGAAAGACATTACAATTGGATGGATTTTAAGTATGCTAGGAAGCTGGAAGTTGAATGTTGGAATAACGATCAGTTTCCCGCGATGATGAGTTCAAGGTTTACAAGTGATGAGATGGGCCATAACCCACAGGCCCCAGGACCTGCCAAGAAGCAAGCACACTCTTGTTGAAGGAGAAACCCTGGGAGAAGTTACGATTTTATCGACCGACGATTCTATAGGAGTTTACGCAAAAACCTGAGAGTTGTTAAGGAACGATAGATGTTTGTGTGGCTTGCAGAATCAATGGATTTTCCGAACTTGGTTCGTCGACAAGAGAAATTCTGCAATGCTTGTGAGGATGACCGAGTGTTAGAATGCGAGATTCGCTAAACCATGTACAAGGTAAGGATTTGGGTGCGGGATGGATTGATCACCATACCGACTTACTCTTATTATTCGCTTTGCTATGTGGGATGGTAAATCTGAGTGACTTACCTATAATTGCGAGACGACGATCAAAACCTTGTTTGAACCTTAGAATGGTATAAGTATTTTCCCTTGTACACGGCAGCTGTTGCCAATCGTAGGATATACGGTGAGGTTCAACCCAGACCCGTTTTCTGCAGGACAAACCATAAATTGATGACCACCATGAGATATCGATAGTTGATTAGTATTGGCGCCGGACCGTCGACTATGAAGACCCAATCTGGAATAACCTTACCAAAAGGAAAAAGGACAAAAGTATTGAGGAAAAGGTTATGCCGCTACAGGAAGAGCCTAGAGAAGGAATTTTCCTTACGATCTGAGAAGACCGACACTGTCAGTAATAAGGATGGAGTATATGAGTTTTTGATGGAACTGTAACCATGCTTTTAAGGTTGGTAGCACCCCAGACCCCGGAACCGATCGATGGATTTTGAGGAGACCCCCAAACCCTAACCTTTTTTTCTAGCCTCTCCGAATCTCGAGGACGAGATTCATTTTAAGGGTGGTAGTTTGTAACATCCCAAAATTCTAAATTTTGGAATGTTATAATAAATAGATAGTTTTGATTGATTGTTTGATTGATTGACTGAAAGTGAGTGAATTCGAAACTTTCCCAAAACTTTCATTTTGCTTTTATGATCTTCGGGAATTCAAATTCTTTTCATCACAAAACCCTGGAGAGAAGATGACATGACTTCTTCCATTTATTTAAATGACAAGGGGTGTTGAAAATATTTGAATTTCATTTGGAAAATATTTCCAATTCTGAAACTTTATGCAACTCAATGATTTTCACGAGCGAAGATAAAAATGACTTCTTCAGAACATATGAAATATGAGTTGGGAGTTTCAAAGAAATAAATTCAAAGTTCTTTTGAATTTATTTTCAATTTGGAGTTATTTGAGTTTTATTCAAATTATTTTTGTTTTTATTATTTTAGTTTTGTGAAATTTTGTTTAAAAAACGCTTGAGCAGTGCGGGTCAAGCCCAAGATCTCTCTCTCTCTCTCTCTGGGCGGCCCAGCTAACCCATCAAAGCCGCTGCCCAGCCCACCCCCGCTCGTCCCCGAGCTCCGCTCGGTCTCCCGAGCCAGCACGGGAGCGCCGCCGCCGTCGTACGCCGCCAGACTCCTCGCGCCGCCTCTCCTCTGCCCCCTCCCGCACGCCACCTCGCCGCCTCTCCTCCATAAAACCCGAGGCCCGGCCCGTTCCCTCTTCTCTGCATCTCCGCCGCCTGCTGGAACTGCCACCGCCGAAGTTCTCACCGCCGCCCGCACCTCCCAACACCGCAGCCACCACCCACCTCTCCATCAAGCGCGCCGAGTCCTCGAGACCCTCGCCGCCGGAGACCCACCGGAGCCGCCGCCCCGTCGACGTCCGACCCGCCGCCGCCCTCTCCCTCGCCGCCGGCAACCACCGTCGCCATGCATGCGCTCGCCTCTTTCCTCCCGTCCGATCTACGATCGACGGTCTGGATTAGATCTAGGATTTGTTTTTTTTTTCTTTCAACCGGTACGTTAGTGAACGAACGTTCGTTCGTTTAGCGTTGGCAGTGGACGTTTTCACTATATAAGCCTTGGCAGCGAACGTTCTTATATTAGATCTGTTTTTTTTCCAGGGACCTCATTGTAGCTGTTTTTATTTTCAGTTTAGTCCCTAATCTTAGAACGCTCATAACTTTTCACTCGTTAGTCCAAATCCAACGAAACCAACACCCACTTCTTCGTTATGATCCCCTCTATCCAGTAATCCAACTCAAACATGTTTTTGAAAGTTTTAAAATTTGAATTCAAACAGATTTGTATTCAAACTTCGTTTGATCGTAACTCCGATTTAGTTGATTCTTTTTGCAAATCGAAGCTCTTGACCTAAACTTTCTGATAAGGCCAAATTCACATAATTTTGGTACTGTTAGAAATTGTTTTATGTTGCAAGAGTTATTTGCTTGGTTTTGATGTTTTTCGAATCGTTTTCTTCGATCTTCCCGATCTTTTGAGTGATTGCTTATGTGTGGTTACCATTGCTTGATTACGATAGATTGACCAGAGTGTGACGAGTAGAACTATCAAGAGTTGTTGAGTGCGAATCATCTTCATCAACATTCCAGGCAAGTAACACTTTGATCATACTTTTCTCATACCCAGTTTTTATGCATTAGATCTATTCCTCAAACACTTGCATGATTAGGATCTAATTAAATTGTGGGATGGGAAGTAGTTTGAGGTAGTACCTATTACCTGTTTTATTATCAAACCCTTGGGAGTTACTTCTACGTTTTCTTATTACGCTATGCTATGCTCGTAGACGTGGATTGGGTTTGAGTGAATATCCATGACAGATGTGAGATTGATAATTAATGGTTTATCTAAGGTGGCAACTTAAACACACATCTGGTGGATTGAGGCACTGGCTATTCAGATTTGCCTATCAAGGCACACAGGTAGACAGGATTTACTGTATTTCTTCGGACCGCCACCTGGGCTCAAAGGGATCATGAGATTATTCAAACTAGAAACTTCCGTGTGCAGCCACAAGCCATTATGGGCTCTGGCGTAGTTGAGTAAGTTGTGCGAACTCTTACGGGTAGACTAGCAGATGTAGGGGTTGTAGGTTGGTACGGTCTACCCACATGTAAGGTGCTAGCGCTTCTGAAAGACTATGTCCCGGTCATCCGTTTCTCAAACACCATGTAGTGCGAGAAACCAAACGGAGGCGATCGAGTCTTGTGGGGAAAAGTGCACAAACCTCTTCAGAGTGTATAAACTAATCATGGTTAGCCGTGTCCCCGGTTATGGACATCTTTGAGTATCTAGTTCTTGGATTATCCTGTTGATCTCATCATGTTACTCTAATTAATATTGTTGGGTTTTAATGAGTACTTTTAATTGGGATTGAGGATGCTGTCAACCATTCTCAATGTTCAACAACCACCATGATAGTTAAATAAATTTATTCCTTTGAAGTAGGGAAAAATTGGCTTTTCGCAAAAACTATAACCATAGAGCTTTCCACCAGCCATATACGCATGTAGTATAGGCTTATTCCTTCATTACTCTCTATGTGTTACATTGCCAGCATATTCCATGTGCTAACCCGTTTTCGGGCTGCAACTTTTCATGTTGCGAGACTTTTTGAACGACAGTAAGTGATACGTTAGGGTTATGATTTCCTATACTCAACTTTGCGTTGGTGTTGATGGGAATCCACAATCTTGTTGCTTCCGCTATATTTGGATTGAGGTAATAGTATTTACGTTACTGTATACATGTGATTTACCTCTGTTATAAATCCTTGAGTAATGTGTGTGTCATGAAAGTCGTTATATCGACTAGAGGGGGTGAATAGGCGATTTTATGAATTCTTCATCGAGGAATTTGCGGTGAGGAAATTCCTTAGCGAAGAACTACTTGCAGCGGAATAAGTACTCGAAGTAAGCATAACAGAATACACGCATAGTCATCATGATGAAATGAAGACAATCACAGAGTCTGTAAAGCGTAATCACAGGATAACACAAGATGAAGACAAACAGGTGAAGAAATTGAACTGAGGAAATTGAGATAGTCTTGATCAAAGTCTTCAAACACAGATATGAACAAACACTCAACACAAAGAATGAGGAAATGAAAGGGTTGAGGAATTAGAACCGATTAGGTTGGTGAAGACAATGATTTGGTAGACCAGTTCAACTGATGTCTCGGTTGTATGTCCGGTTGGAGCGGTGAGTATTTAAACTCGAGGACACATAGTCCGGACACCCGATCGGCTGAGCACGCAGCTCGGGACACCAAGTCCTCACCGTATTCTCCTTGAACTAAGGTCACACAGACCTCGTCCAATCACTCGTGGTAAGTCTTCAGCGACTTCCAAACCTTCACAGACTTGGTCACTCGGCGATCCACAATTCCTCTTGGATGCTCTAGACCATGACGCCTAACCGTCTGGAAGAAGCACAGTCTTCAAAGGTAACAAGCGTCGGATCCACGCAGGATCAATTTCTTGATGATGCTCAATCACTTTGGGTTTGTAGGGTTTGGTTTTGGGTTTTCCTCACTTGATGATTTTCGCTCAAAGTCCTCGGAGGATGGGTTGCTCTCAAATGACAAGTGTCAAGTTCTCTCGAGCAGCCAACCAGCTAGTGGTTGTAGGGGCGGCTATTTATAGCCTAGGAGCAGCCCGACATGATAAGACATAAATGCCCTTCAATGATATGACCGTTAGGTGGATAAGATATTTTGGGACAGGTGGCGCAAGAAGACAAGAACGGTTGGAAATTTGAATATCAAATTCCTCGGGGCTATCATGTTCCTCTTGTGTAGGCAATCCGCCTTTGGCGAATTCCTAACTCCTCGGTCGAACAAATTCCTCAATGACGGAAGAACTTCATCTCATCCATGAAGAAATTGACTGAATCTGTATGAGATTTCAAAGGCTTCACTCGAAGGGATTGGTAGGTGTAGGATCTTGAGTTGATCATCACATGGAAATTTTTCCTTAGTATTTCCTCGACCCCTTTAACGAAGACGGTGTTTCCTATGACTCAAGAAAGATAAAATGAAACTACGAAAACAAAAGTCTTCACGCTTCATGTTCCTCAAATGAATATCAAGTCTTCAAGGTCACACCAATTTCTTCACTTTCAAAGTCTTGAAAGTCTTCGAATATCAAAGTCTTGATCGAAGAACTTCATTTTAGGGTCGACTTTCTCTGTAAATATCAAACTCCTCATAGACTTATAGACCTGTGTACACTCACAAACGCATTAGTTACTTAACCTATAAGTCTTCAATACACCAAAATCACTAAGGGGCACTAGATGCACTTACAATCTCCCCCTTTTTGGTGATTGATGACAATATAGGTTAAGTTTTCAACGGGGATAAACATGTGAAGTGTAAATACTGAAAATGAGGAATTTGATTGCAAGATATAGAAGAACTCCCCCTGAAGATGTGCATAGTGAGGAATTTGCTTTTGAGGCAATGCACATTTGAAGAATTGAATCATGGAGATCTCCCCCTATATCTTGTAATTCATACACGCATTTGACATATAATATGAAGAATTTGAAATGCATGATGAAATATGGTGCTTGATGTTATTCAGAGTATGCAAAAAAAACGCATCAAGAGTATCGGAGCCCAAATCGATTTGCTATGAAGATTTTCAAGAAGCTCACGAGAATCAGAGTGTAGTGCAAGAGCATAATGCATCAAAAGTATCAAAGCACCATCGGGTTTAAGATTACAACTCGATCCAATAAAAGTTTCAGAAGAACGAGAGTTGTAACTTAACAAGAATAATTTACTGTATATAGGCAAAAACTAGACCCGCTTGAAGACTAACTCAAATTTCTCCCCCTTTGTCATCGAATGACCAAAAGGATCGAAACTGAGGACTAACGCTCTTGAAGAATTTCAAGTTGAAGACGGAGCGCCAGCATTGTTGGGGTTGTTTGTTGAAGTAGGACCAGCCGCGGTGTCTTCCAAGTCTTCATTTTCATCAGTGTCGCGAGATGAAGAATAGGAGCTGGCCACCAAGGAAGGAACTTTGACCTTCTTGAATTTCTTCGGAGGAGGTGCAGACCAGTCAAATTCTTCCTTGAGTCCCATGGACGTCAGTTCTTCTTCACTGTAGACATGTGAAAGAACAGCCCAGGTGCGTTTGAAGGTTTCATGGAGGTAGTAGTGGTTTTTCTTCACTGCATTGTGTGTTGAGGTCATGTTGTGAAGAAAAGTACCAAACTGACGCTTGACCCATTTATGATTACGATCAACCTTCTGATGAAGACTGAGGAGTAACTCACGATCAGTCATCACCCTGGGTGCAGTAGCTTGAGGACTTTGCTTGACTGAGGTATTTGCGGCTGAGTCATGTGTGGCAGAGTCATCATTGGTGGAGTAGGATGCTGCTTTGCGAAATTGTCCATCCAATGGACGAATTCCTTCATCGATCACAGCAGTAGCCTTGCCCTTGTCATCATCTGAGGTAAATGTCCGTTTGAGAACTTCAATCGGGGGCAAGTAGCTGCAGTGGTTCAAAGTATCAGCCTTGTAATTGAGTGAAGACGTTGTCCTGATGAGTCTCATAATCCAAGGCGCATAAGGCTTCAGCTCAAATGGTGACATAGCTATGTTTGCTAGAGTCCTCATGAAGAAATCATGGAAGTTGACGGGAACGCCATGGATGATGTTGAAAAGCATATTCTTCATGATGCCAACGACTTCTTCATCGTTCGAGTCGTGGCCTTTGATAGGACTCATTGTCTTCGTCAGAATCCAATAGACAGTCCGAGGCACATATAGTAATTCCTTGACGAGGAATTTGGTTCTTGGGGCCTGCCTTGGTTTCAAAGGCTTCATCGGCACTTGCATATAGTGATTTGAAAGTTACGGTTCGTAGAGTGAACGACGTGCACCATCAAGTGGAGGATCGAGTGGTAGGGCACGAAGCAATTCGATTCTTGGTGCCTTGTAGTGAGTATTTTCAGTCATCCAATCTAAGACTCATGAGTTCACGTCTTCAGCGTCTCCGGTGATGTGCAGCGTTGCATAAAACTGAAGAATTAGTTCTTCATTCCAGTCACAGATATCAGTGCAGAAATTTAGAAGTCCTGCGTCGTGAAGAACACTGAGGACTGGCTCAAAGCCTGGCAGCGACTCCATATCCACATGAGGAATATGAGCATGATCGAAGATTTTATCCTTGTTGAAGAGCACTGAGGAATAGAAGTTGGCTTGGCTGGCAGTCCAGAAACGCCTCTTCCTAATGCGAGCAGAATCATATGGATTATAGTCAGTGAAGAACACGTGCTCGGCAAAGAAATCTTCAGCCTTGAACTTTTGCTTGCTTGAGAACGGATTCTTTTGCTTGGGCAGAGGGGTGTCAGTGAGTTGCATCACCACCTCAGGAATCGCAAGTTCAGGTTCTTCAGGCTGAGGAATTTCTTGTTCCTCAACAGATGCAGTCTGAGGATCAGCAGCAGCAGTTTCATCAGCACTAGTGGCTGGAATTTCTTCATGTCTGTAACCAGTGGGTTGAGTTTCTTGAGTCCACTTGGACTGTTTGTGTAGGGATCGAGGAATCTGTTGGATCGGGGTGAAGAGAGGAGTATTGGGATGCAGACTTTCCCAAAAGTCATCATTTATCACCGTGTGGTGCATCCAATATCCACATCTTCATCTTCAATTTCCTCAACACCAGCCTCTTCATTTGTGAACCGAGGCATAGGTGAGGAATGGCGGGGTTGAAGGATTGCATCCACTTCAATTTCTTCATCAATCTGTTACGACGAAGCAGCAGAATGATGTTCTTCATCGATCCGATTGGGATCTCATAGTCTTCTCCAAAAGGAACAACGTCCTTTGATGGTATGGAGGAAATTGGAACAGCATCAATTGGATTTTCGTATGAGCTGGTCGAGGCCTCATTTTCTTCGCAGAAGAATCGACGCAGCTGATGCTTTCCTTTTCTTCACAGCAGCTCGTTCTGCAGCCTTGGTTTCTTCACATCGAGGCGAGATGGAAGAATTGGAGTGGGAGTTGGTGCAGGAGGAGCCGAGGAATGTGGTTCGTTTCTTCAGCGCAATCGATGCGATTGCCTGTCTTGAGCAGATTTCTTCAGCGCACCACTAGTGGGTGCCACGGCAATTTCTTCGTGCTGGAATGGGATCATCAGCCCGGAACTAGCATTTTCATCAGCAGGTTGGCGTTATCAGTGGTCTTGGCATGTTCTTCGATCGGTTGGGCTGAGGCTTCACTGAGGAATTTCATGTTGCTTTGGGCGGCAACATTTGTGAAGTTCTTCGTCAGGTTCACAAATCTGACCTTGGCTCCTTGCCAATCAGCATAATATGAAGCGAAGTTTTTGCTGAGGTCTTGAATTTCAGTCTGGACCTTGAGAAGCTCCTCAGGTGTCATCTTGAAAAAGTTTTTCTTCAGGAACTACTCCTTCCTATATTGAGCCTTTTTGATTTCCCTTGCCTTCTCAAACTTCCAATTTTCTTCAGCTATAAAGTGAGTCAACATATGACTTTGTCCAGGTGTCAGATGAAGGTCAGGTATAGGGGTATTGGGATCCTTGTGCCAGAGATCAATATAGTCGAGGATTTTCTTGGATCGATGGCGAGGGCACAAATGTGCCTTTGGCTCTAGCGGCCTTTTCTTGACGGTCTCGATGATTTCCATAAGTTCATCATCGATGCCTCATCATCGAAGGCACATGGAATGCAACCTGTTTCTTCCTTTGGCTAGGCCGAGGACCTCGTCCAGCTGTTGCTTTGGTCTTCAGCTGAGTCGGGCCAGATGATGAAATGGGAGCTGCTGAGGAACTTGCTGAGACGCCTGAGGCAATTGAATAGCCGGCAGTCCTTTGACATGTAGCCAGGTGCACAGGGACTGAAGACTTTGACGGAGCTATTGAGGACTTTGGTGGAGTAGCAGCAGAGTGAGGAATTTGCTTGGAGGGTGCTGCTGAGGAACTTGGTCGTGAGGGCGCAGATGATGAATCACTTGGCTTATGAGCAGGCTTCTTTTGCATGGATTTCCTCGGTTTGACCGAGACCTCTGTGGCAGTAGTAGCGGCAGAATCCTCATTGAATTTCTTCACTGCCTCCTTTGCTTGCTTTGCCAATTTTGCTTGGCGTTTAGCCCATTCATCAGGAAAGTTGTAGCGACCCGACCTCAGACGGTCAAGCCTACGTATTCTTGTGCCATCCACGGATCAGTATCTTTGGCACACACAGTACATCAATGTATATATCAAAGTGCAATCACATGCATAAATAACGTAAAACTGATATATACCTCATAATACTCAGCGGAAACAATCAAACGGGTGTGGAGTCCCATCAACGCCATCGGCAGGTTGAGTGTAGACCGTAACCCTGTATCGTAACTCTTACTCGTCGAGGAAGTATCGCAACATGATACGTTGCAGCCGTGTAGGTCGATTACATTGAATGTACGGCAAGATCACAACATGAGAAAACAGATGATAAAACTATACTATATGCAATATGGCTTTATGGCTCTGTATCTGAATTTTGTTTGCGTAAAAGCTGGTTTTATTTTACCTACATCAAAGGAATAAAATGAAGCCTGTACTATGGAGTTTTCTATCATGACATGGTTCCGCCAACCGATGTCTCATAGCCCAAAATCATCATAAGTTGCCCACAATTAAGTTATCATCCGGTGTTGAGAGTTCGAGATAGATCCAAGTCGAGGCTCAAATTGTCCGTAATCGGGACACGGCTAATCGATTAGGTTATAACCCTCTGCAGAGGTTTGTACACTTTACCCGCAAGATTCGATCCCTCTCTTTACGTTCTCGCACTTGAGTGTTTGAGAACAAGATGACCAAACATGGTCTTCCAAAGAGTTCCTCGACCCTTGTCCGGTACCCATCCAATCCTACCGTAGTTCTACATCTGCTAGTACCGTCCCAGCCAGAGTCACAACTAAGGTCAACCAAGCGAGCCCATAATGACTTGCGGTTGCAGGTAAGCTTCGGGCATGAAGTATTCTTCCGTCTCTTTGAGTCTGGGTGAAGCTTTCCGCAAGATGTCATGGCGCTTCTCCATGCATCGGCCAACCCTTGGTTTCTCCAGGTGCCGTCAACAAATCCTTCACCCGAGTAGTGTGTATTGAATTCTTGTCTCGAGTCTTGAAGTCTTGAGGCCTTGAAGATGCAGTCCTTGCAGATGCCATCATGGAGTTATCGTCATTGGCGTAGAGTCCTCCTTTCTCACACCACTCCCGAACACTCATACCAAACCCGTCTACTATAGCGTAGCATTTAAATAAAACGTCCGGGCTTGGTAACAGGGTGATGGGTTCCTACCTCATGCATACTACTCAACTACAAGGATTCAATAACACTCTTGAGGGTGGTTGCAAAGGTGCCACTAAATGCAATAAAACATAGGTAAGAAAAGCATGGTCAAAGTGAACTTGCACGGTAATACTTGATGAAGATAACAACGCTGTCGAGAAAATGACTTGGTAGAACTAATCGTCACTCCGTTGAAAATCTATATAGTCAAACATAGCATTCACATAAGCAAACATCCTAGCAAACAATTTTAGCACTCGAAATAACAATCAAAACAGCAAGGAAAATCGATAATAAAACTCAAACAAAATCAAAAGAAACTTCAAATAAAACTACAAAGAAAAACTACTCACGAAGATCTATGACTTTGCTACAAACATCTAATATAGTTTTGCCGTAAGTAAAAACTTAACAACAATTAAAATACTAAACTAATAAATTAACAGAAAATAAAATGTAAAATAACTAATTTAACAGAAAGTATTTTTTCCATAAAATTTTATTTGCAAAAAGAAACAAATAAAAGCTTTTATAAAACTCTAACTATGACCTATAGAAGGTTTCATACAAAACTAAGGAAATTTTTTAAAAAAAATAAAAATAAATTTTCTCCTGTTGTCTAACAGAAACACAACTAATTTTGTCAAAAGTGACAAAAAGAAATAATTTAAAACTAATAAAAACAATAAATAAAAAGCTAAAACAGAACTAATATTGAAACAGTACTGTTTTGCTAAAAACCTAATTTAAATTAACCTGAAAATAAAATACTAAATACTACTGGATAAACAAAGGTCCTAGAGACCAGGAGCAAAAAGAATTGATTAAAACCTATTTTAAACTCCCGGAATAAGCAAAACAAGCTTTAATTCAAATCTGATCTAACTCAATTTTATAAATCCAAACATAGACAAATTATATATTTTGGAAACTACAAGAAAATTGTGATCTAACGCAAAAAGAATCAGCATCATTGGACTTCTAGATCAAAAGTTATAGGCTAAACAAGAACGGAACTAAATCTGTTACGGAAATAAATCTGAAAACAGCGGAGTTACCTGACGTGAGGCAGAGATGGCAGGAAGGAGGCAGCGATGTGGAGGCTGCTCTCGGGCGAGTCGCCCGGCGAGGGTGGGGTGGCGGAGGAGGGGTCGGCGCTTGGGAGGTGGCGCTGGGCGATGGGAGGTTCAGGAGAGCTCTGGTGGCGTTCTAGGCAGGAAAAGGAGGACGGTGGCGAGAAGGCTACGGGCAGGGAGGCGTGGTGATGGGAAAAATGGAGCGAGGAGAGGAGGGGTTTTATAGGCGGTCTCGGGAGGCGCTGGGATGGAAAGACGAGGGAGATCGGGAAGGTGGAGATTTCTGTCTCCATGGACATGGAAAGCTTCCGTAACGTGAGAGGAAACAGAGGAAGGAGATGATCTCTTGTTGGGCTAGAATAGGAAAGTACTTAATGGGCCAGTTTTTTCCTAATAAAAGCGATTCCATTCCTATTTTTAAAATTAGGAAACTAAAACAATAAAAGGAATCAAATCAATTGGAATCAAGAGTTTTATATACTAAAATTATCAGAAAAATAAAATATAGATGATGAGCATTATTCCACGGCCAAAATAAAAACTTAAAAAAATGTTTTCAGAAAATCCCTAAAGGCTTTATTTCTTTTTGCAAATAATTTTAAATAAAAACTTTGGTTTTCTTGGCTCAAATATTTTCAAAAGTGCCCCTGATTTTGGAGGTCATTTTCCTCCGCTCTTTCTTGCTTGCAAGAATTTATTTTCGGGTATTTCTCGGGAAGAAAAATAGAAGCAAGTGCAAATATTTGAAAGAATTAAATTGCAAAACTCCGTTCAAATTCTTTATAGTTGAAGAAGTCATGTCATCTTCTCTCATTGATTTTAATAGGATGAATTTGAATTTACGGAGAAGGGAAAGTCATTTTATTCCCTCTCATTCAAAAGTTTTTGAAAAGGTTCAAATTTCACTCAAGTTTAATTCACTCAAGCAAACAAACAAACAATTCAATTAATTATATTAACATTCCAAAATTTGGGATGTTACAAACCTACCACACTTAAAATGAATCTAGTCCTCGAGATTGAAGAAACTAACAAGAAAAGGTTAGGGGTTGGGGACTTCTAGCAAATGTCTTGGTCAGAAAGGTCAGGGGTGCTACCACACTTAAAAAACAAGGTCATGGTTCCAATAAACTCAGATATTTCCTCTGGAGGGCTTACAATGTATGTCTCTTCACATATCTTACAATAGCTCCTTCATTAAAGCTCTTCTGTCAGAAGCATAGAGTTTTCCTCAAAAGCTTGGGTCGGTTCGTCAAAGTTGAATTTTGTCCGGGACTGGATCTTCTTAGCTGATAGGCTCGTGTCCAA
Organism: Aegilops longissima; assembly: GCA_021605205.1. Classification (NCBI taxonomy): domain Eukaryota; kingdom Viridiplantae; phylum Streptophyta; class Magnoliopsida; order Poales; family Poaceae; genus Aegilops; species Aegilops longissima. Next base: position 44,366 of record JAHIAM010002674.1, read on the forward strand.
TCTAGACAACTATCGAAACACTCATGGTGGTCTACAATTTATGGTTTTCTCCTGCAGAAAGCGGGTGCAGGTTGAACCTCACCGTATAACCTCGTTTGTAGCAGTTTGCTGTAATGGGGTTCCATCGTCCTACCATTTTATGGTTTTATGGCTTATCGCGTCGACACTCTTCTAAGTTTTTCAAGGCTCTCTGATTTTCCATCAACATATGATAGTTCATGATAGAAGTCTCGGTATGGGGGCCAATCCATCCCGTACTTGAATCATTACCACATACGTAAATATCGAATCACGTATTCTAACACTTGGGCATACTCACAAGCATTGCAGAATTTCTCTTGTTCTCGAACTAGGTTCGAGTAATTCCATGGTTTCTGCAAGCCAAACAAAACATCTATCGTTACTTCACCACTCTTAGGTTTTGCGTAACCTCCTACGTAAGCGTATGCTGATTGGATCACTGATTCTTCCAAATGTATTCCTTTATCAAGGTTACAACTGTTCCTTTTCAAAATCCGGGCCTGTGGGTTATGGCCCACTTCAACACTAGTGCAGCTTTAACTCATCTTTGGAGTAACTCTCTTGTTACACCTCCTTTAAATCCAGTAGTACTCTGTTTCTTCATACCATCATATCAAAAGCAAAATTCCAACTTATTTTGTCCAGCTTCCTTCTATGGACCGTCATGGATAACACATTTCTTTCTTCATTGATCCTGTGGCTTTTCTGAGTACTATGACCAAAATAAATGCACAAGTTTATCCATAACATCTCATTATTCTCATATCAATCTTTCATTACATCCTTAACCTTTTTAGTGAATCCAAATTCCAAAAGTAGTTTGTTACAAATGCTGCCACCCACATGATTTGGTATGGTGGACATTACTTCCACTTTATTTATTTATCCTCCTCGAGGATTCTTCAGTCCCAATGGAATTGTGCGACATGAGCCTTGAAATCTTCAATCTTCTGTTTCATCATGGTGGTCTTGAGCTTCACCTTCATCATCTCTGCATGCACTTCGCTTAGGTATTCCTGAGTATAACGGAGTCTTGCTTCAAGTATTTCTCCGATCTGGCGTATGGCTTCCATGGCTGCTTCATGAACGGCATCGAAGAAAGTTGCTTGTGGCACACGTGAGATGAAAAAGTAATGCCCCATCCTCTTTGGGCAAACTCCTTTCAAACGGTGGAGGTGTACCTCCACATACCAAAGTTCCACTCCCTTTTGCATGAAGGGGTAGCCTTTGTAGACTGCATCTCCTTCAAGGTGAATATGCTTCATCATGTCCTTCAAGATCTTCGGGTAATCATGATCACTTGTCAGGGTCATGATCGTTTCAGGGCCCTTAAGGAAAGACTCATAAAGGGTCGTCATCTGCAGTTGTGGAACAGAAATGATGCTCAGAATTAAGGTACTTATCTCCTGGGGCATACATTCATATCATCCAAACAGAACTTCAAACTCAATTTCCAATTTCCTGTTTTATGCATCACAACTCACTTTCTTCCATGTTCATCAAAAATATTAATTTCCAAGATAAAACATGGCAACTCCTTAAAGCTTTTCAGTATGTGACATAACAACTTTATTGAGTCATGAACTATTACAATCTTAGAGTAATCTATTACATAACTCAACTCATCGAGCTCATGAAAATGAAATTGCTTTCTACTACTCTTATTATCCATCTCAAAATTCCAACTACTCAACTCCAGCTTCCATCTTGTCGGGACATTTAATAGCATAATGTCCTGCCTCCTTGCAGCGAAAACAAATGACTTCCGACATGTCTTGGGCTTCTTGGTGATTATCACGGGCTCCTTGGATTCTTGGCTTCTTTTACGGGCATTTACTAGCGTAATGACCTAAATCCTTGCATCTGTAACAAGTGATATGACTCAAGTCCTTCTCTGCAAAAATTGTGTCGCTCTCGGGTTGCCTTCCTTTTCTCTTCTGGATTTCTCTGTAATGATCGAGTTTCTATCTCCGGGGTCAAACTTCACTTCTATTGTGGAAATATCCTGAATACTCCTTTCTTTCCTTGGTGCAATCTGTGAAAATGTCCTTCTTCTCCACATGAATAGCAGGCATTGGAGTAAAATCTGTTGAGACCTTCTCCATCAAGGTCTTTAACACATTCCTTCATCACTTGGTTCTTTCATAACTTCTCGGAGGGCTTCTTTCATTCCTTCTTCCTGCTCTGAATAGTTTGTTGCACCATGGGGTAAATGTGACCTTTGAGTCGGGTAGTGGGTGGTTCCTTCACACAAGAAACAAGTCACACGACTAGTTGGGCATTCCTCGGTGGGTGTTTCTCCTCACTATGTGGGCATCCATCCTTGTGTTCCTCACAGGTGTGTCCTATTTCTCCATAAATCTTGCAGGCACAAGATTTCTTCTTGGGTTATCATAGTGCTTCCGGATGAGGCGTGATCTCAACAGGTCTTCTTGAATTCCTCCCAAGTTCTTGCTCCATTAAATCCTTGTATGGCTTGATGCATTTTCCACCAGGTTGCATCACTTCCTTCAAAATCTTGAAGAGCATACGATACTTCATTCTTCCTTGAAACCAAATTGCTCCAAGTGATTCTCCATGTTACGAATCCATAGCTCGCCTCCGGTGAGTCTTGATCCAGATAATATCGGCCAACTTCATTCATCATCTATGGGGTCCAAAAGCTTTGGGATGAGATATGAGAGAGGTGGGGAGGATATACACACAATACAAACAATAGTTTTTGAAGAAACGGGTTTTACTTTGTGGCTGTCGGAAAACATCAAACAAATGACAGCTCACAAATCGCCGCATCTAACGTAAGTGTGTAACAGGGTTTGGTCTTCTAAAGGTCAAATAATTCTTCAGATTCTTCAAATTCTTTCAAGTCTTGAGTCTTCAATTGTTGCAACTTCAACTCTTCTAATGCATGGTGAAATCCTCTTTACTCTGAAATGGCCATCGGTTGTCCGATATCTTTAATTCTTGGAGTGACTTGATTGATCTTCCGTGTGGTCAAAAGGAAAGGGTATATTCTAACTATTTGAGGTGAGTGTCTATTTGATAAAATCTGAAAAGATGAGAAGTAAGAGTCTTTTTGAAAATAAAGTTTTTTGAGATATCCTGTCCTAGGGGCTTTCCGATTTCTAGGGTCACGTCCTACAGTCAACATGTGCTCTGATACCATCTCTGTAGCGACCCGACCTCAGACGGTCAAGCCTACGTATTCTTGTGCCATCCACGGATCAAGTATCTTTGGCACACACAGTACATCAATGTATATATCAAAGTGCAATCACATGCATAAATAACGTAAAACTGATATATACCTCATAATACTCAGCGGAAACAATCAAACGGGTGTGGAGTCCCATCAACGCCATCGGCAGGTTGAGTGTAGACCGTAACCCTGTATCGTAACTCTTACTCGTCGAGGAAATATCTGCAACATGATACGTTGCAGCCGTGTAGGTCAGTACATTGAATGTACCGGCAAGATCACAACATGAGAAAACAGATGATAAAACTATACTATATGCAATATGGCTTTATGGCTCTGTATCTGAATTTTGTTTGCGTAAAAGCTGGTTTTATTTTACCTACATCAAAGGAATAAATGAAGTCTGTACTATGGAGTTTTCTATCATGACATGGTTCCGCCAACCGATGTCTCATAGCCCAAAATCATCATAAGTTGCCCACAATTAAGTTATCAATCCGGTGTTGAGAGTTCCGAGATAGATCCAAGTCCAGAGGCTCAAATTGTCCGTAACCGGGGACACGGCTAATCGATTAGGTTATAACCCTCTGCAGAGGTTTGTACACTTTACCCGCAAGATTCGATCCCTCTCTTTACGTTCTCGCACTTCAGAGTGTTTGAGAACAAGATGACCGAAACATGGTCTTCCAAAGAGTTCCTCGACCTTGTCGGTACCCATCCAATCCTACCGTAGTTCTACATCTGCTAGTACCGTCCCAGCCAGAGTCACAACTAAGGTCAACCAAGCGAGCCCATAATGACTTGCGGTTGCAGGTAAGCTTCGGGCATGAAGTATTCTTCCGTCTCTTTGAGTCTGGGTGAAGCTTTCCGCAAGATGTCATGGCGCTTCTCCATGCATCCCGGCCAACCACTGGTTTCTCCAGGTGCCGTCAACAAATCCTTCACCCATGAGTGTGTATTGAATTCTTGTCTCGAGTCTTGAAGTCTTGAGGCCTTGAAGATGCAGTCCTTGCAGATGCCATCATGGAGTTATCGTCATTGGCGTAGAGTCCTCCTTTCTCACACCACTCCGAACACTCATACCAAACCCGTCTACTATAGCGTAGCATTTAAATAAAACGTCCGGGCTTGGTAACAGGGTGATGGGTTCCTACCTCATGCATACTACTCAACTACAAGGATTCAATAACACTCTTGAGGGGTGGTTGCAAAGGTGCCACTAAATGCAATAAAACATAGGTAAGAAAAGCATGGTCAAAGTGAACTTGCACGGTAATACTTGATGAAGATAACAACGCTGTCGAGAAAATGACTTGGTAGAACTAATCGTCACTCCGTTGAAAATCTATATAGTCAAACATAGCATTCACATAAGCAAACATCCTAGCAAACAATTTTAGCACTCGAAATAACAATCAAAACAGCAAGGAAAATCGATAATAAAACTCAAACAAAATCAAAAGAAACTTCAAATAAAACTACAAAGAAAAACTACTAACGAAGATCTATGACTTTGCTACAAACATCTAATATAGTTTTGCCGTAAGTAAAAACTTAACAACAATTAAAATACTAAACTAATAAATTAACAGAAAATAAAATGTAAAATAACTAATTTAACAGAAAGTATTTTTTCCATAAAATTTTATTTGCAAAAGAAACAAATAAAAAGCTTTTATAAAACTCTAACTATGACCTATAGAAGGTTTCATACAAAACTAAGGAAATTTTTTAAAAAAAATAAAATAAATTTTCTCCTGTTGTCTAACAGAAACACAACTAATTTTGTCAAAAGTGACAAAAAGAAATAATTTAAAACTAATAAAAACAATAAATAAAAAGCTAAAACAGAACTAATATTAAAACAGTACTGTTTTGCTAAAAACCTAATTTAAATTAACCTGAAAATAAAATACTAAATACTACTGGATAAACAAAGGTCCTAGAGACCAGGAGCAAAAAGAATTAATTAAAACCTATTTTAAACTCCCGGAATAAGCAAAACAAGCTTTAATTCAAATCTGATCTAACTCAATTTTATAAATCCAAACATAGACAAATTATATATTTTTGGAAACTACAAGAAAATTGTGATCTAACTCAAAAGAATCAGCATCATTGGACTTCTAGATCAAAAGTTATAGGCTAAACAAGAACGGAACTAAATCTGTTACGGAAATAAATCTGAAAACAGCGGAGTTACCTGACGTGAGGGAGAGATGGCAGGAAGGAGGCGGCGATGTGGAGGCTGCTCGAGGGGGCGAGGTCGCCAGCGAGGTGGGGTGGCGGAGGAGGGTCGGCGCTTGGGAGGTGGCGCTGGGCGATGGGAGGTTCAGGAGAGCTCTGGTGGCGTTCTAGGCAGGAAAAGGAGGGCGGTGGCGAGAAGGCTACGGGCAGGGAGGCGTGGTGATGGGAAAAATGGAGCGAGGAGAGGAGGGGTTTTATAGGCGGTCTCGGGAGGCGCTGGGATGGAAAGACGAGGGAGATCGGGAAGGTGGAGATTTCCTGTCTCCATGGACATGGAAAGCTTCTGTAACGTGAGAGGAAACAGAGGAAGGAGATGATCTCTTGTTGGGCTAGAATAGGAAAGTACTTAATGGGCCAGGTTTTTTCCTAATAAAAACGATTCCATTCCTATTTTTAAAATTAGGAAACTAAAACAATAAAAAGGGAATCAAATCAATTCGGAATCAAGAGTTTTTATATACTAAAATTATCAGAAAAATAAAATATAGATGATGAGCATTATTCCACGGCCAAAATAAAAACTTAAAAAATGTTTTTCAGAAAATCCCTAAAGGCTTTATTTCTTTTTGCAAATAATTTTAAATAAAAACTTTGGTTTTCTTGGCTCAAATATTTTCAAAAGTGCCCCTGATTTTGGAGGTCATTTTCCTCCGCTCTTTCTTGCTTGCAAGAATTTATTTTCGGGTATTTCTCGGGAAGAAAAATAGAAGCAAGTGCAAATATTTGAAAGAATTAAATTGCAAAACTCCGTTCAAATTCTTTATAGTTGAAGAAGTCATGTCATCTTCTCTCATTGATTTTAATAGGATGAATTTGAATTTACGGAGAAGGGAAAGTCATTTTATTCCTCTCATTCAAAAGTTTTTGAAAAGGTTCAAATTTCACTCAAGTTTAATTCACTCAAGCAAACAAACAAACAATTCAATTAATTATATTAACATTCCAAAATTTGGGATGTTACAAACCTACCACACTTAAAATGAATCTAGTCCTCGAGATTCAAGAGGCTAGCAAGAAAAGGTTAGGGGTTGGGGACTTCTAGCAAATGTCTTGGTCGAAAGGTCGGGGTGCTACCACACTTAAAAACAAGGTCATGGTTCCAATAAACTCAGATATTTCCTCCGGAGGGCTGACAATGTATGTCTCTTCACATATCTTACAATAGCTCCTTCATTAAAGCTCTTACATCGAAGCATAGAGTTTTCCTCAAAAGCTTGGGTCGGTTCGTCAAAGTTGAATTTTGTCCGGACTGGATCTTCTTAGCTGATAGGCTCGTGTCCAATCTAGACAACTATCAAACACTCATGGTGGTCTACAATTTATGGTTTTCTCCTGCAGAAAACGGGTCAGGTTGAACCTCACCGTATAACCTCGTTTGCAGCGGTTGCTGTAATGGGGTTCCATCGTCCTACCATTTTATGGTTTTATGGCTTATCGCGTCGACACTCTTCTAAGTTTTTCAAGGCTCTCGATTTTCCATCAACATATGATAGTTCATGATAGAAGTCTCGGTATGGGGCCAATCCATCCCGTGCTTGAATCATTACCACATACGTAAATATCGAATCACGTATTCTAACACTTGGGCATACTCACAAGCATTGCAGAATTTCTCTTGTTCTCGAACTGGGTTCCAGTAATTCCATGGTTTCTGCAAGCCAAACAAAACATCTATCGTTACTTCACCACTCTTAGGTTTTTGCGTAACCTCCTACGTAAACGTATGCTGATTGGATCACTGATTCTTCCAAATGTATTCCTTTATCAAGGTTACAACTGTTCCTTTTCAAAATCCGGGGCACGTGGGTTATGGCCCACGTCAACACTAGTGCAGCTTTAACTCATCTTTGGAGTAACTCTCTTGTTACACCTCCTTTAAATCCAGTAGTACTCTGTTTCTTCATACCATCATATCAAAAGCAAAATTCCAACTTATTTTGTCCAGCTTCCTTCTACGGACCGTCATGGATAACACATTTCTTTCTTCGTTGATCCTGTGGCTTTACTGAGTACTATGACCAAAATAAATGCACAAGTTTATCCATAACATCTCATTATTCTCATATCAATCTTTCATTACATCCTTAACCTTTTTCGTAAATCCAAATTCCAAAAAGTACTTGTTACAAATGCTGCCACCCACATGATTTGGTATGGTGGACATTACTTCCACTTTATTTATTTATCCTCCTCGAGGATTCTTGATCCCAATGGAATTGTGCGACATGAGCCTTGAAATCTTCAATCTTCTGTTTCATCATGGTGGTCTTGAGCTTCACCTTCATCATCTCTGCATGCACTTCGCTTAGGTATTCTGAGTATAACGGAGTCTTGCTTCAAGTATTTCTCCGATCTGGCGTATGGCTTCCATGGCTGCTTCATGAACGGCATCGAAGAAAGTTGCTTGTGGCACACGTGAGATGAAAAAGTAATGCCCCATCCTCTTTGGGCAAACTCCTTTCAAACGGTGGAGGTGTACCTCCACATACCAAAGTTCCACTCCCTTTTGCATGAAGGGGTAGCCTTTGTAGACTGCATCTCCTTCAAGGTGAATATGCTTCATCATGTCCTTCAAGATCTTCGGGTAATCATGATCACTTGTCAGGGTCATGATCGTTTCAGGGCCCTTAAGGAAAGACTCATAAAGGGTCGTCATCTGCAGTTGTGGAACAGAAATGATGCTCAGAATTAAGGTACTTATCTCCTGGGGCATACATTCATATCATCCAAACAGAACTTCAAACTCAATTTCCAATTTCCTGTTTTATGCATCACAACTCACTTTCTTCCATGTTCATCAAAAATATTAATTTCCAAGATAAAACATGGCAACTCCTTAAAGCTTTTCAGTATGTGACATTACAACTTTATTGAGTCATGAACTATTACAATCTCAGAGTAATCTATTACATAACTCAACTCATCGAGCTCATGAAAATGAAATTGCTTTCTACTACTCTTATTATCCATCTCAAAATTCCAACTACTCAACTCCAGCTTCCATCTTGTCGGGACATTTAATAGCATAATGTCCTGCCTCCTTGCAGCGAAAACAAATGACTTCCGACATGTCTCGGGGCTTCTTGGTGATTATGCGGGCTCCTTGGATTCTTGGCTTCTTTTCTGGGCATTTACTAGCGTAATGACCTAAATCCTTGCACCTGTAACAGGTGATATGACTCAAGTCCTTCTCTGCAAAAATTGTGTCGCTCTCGGGTTGCCTTCCTTTTCTCTTCCTGGATTTCTCTGTAATGATCAGAGTTTCTATCTCCCGGGGGTCAAACTTCACTTCTGCTGTCGGGAAATATCCTGAATACTCCTTTCTTTCCTTGGTGCAATACTGTGAAAAATGTCCTTCTTCTCCACATGAATAGCAGGCATTGGAGTAAAATCTGTTGAGACCTTCTCCATCAGGGTCTTTAACACATTCCTTCATCACAGGTTCTTTCATAACTTCTCGGAGGGCTTCTTTCATTCCTTCTTCCTGCTCCTGAATAGTTTGTTGCACCATGGGGTAAATGTGACATTGAGTCGGGTAGTGGGTGGTTCCTTCACACAAGAAACAAGTCACCTGACTAGTTGGGCATTCCTCAGCTGGGTGTTTCTCCTCACTATGTGGGCATCCATCCTTGTGTTCCTCCTGGGTGTGTCCTATTTCTCCGCAAATCTTGCAGGCACAAGATTTCTTCTTCGGGTTATCATAGTGCTTCCGGATGAGACGTGATCTCAACAGGGTCTTCTTGAATTCCTCCCAAGTTCTTGCTCCATTAAATCCTTGTATGGCTTGATGCATTTTCCACCAGGTTGCATCACTTCCTTCAAAATCTTCAAGAGCGTCGATACTTCATTCTTCCTTGAAACCAAATTGCTCCCGAAGTGATTCTCCATGTTCTGAATCCATAGCCCTGCCTCCGGCTGAGTCTTCGGTCCAGATAATATCTGGCCAACTTCGTTCATCATCTATGGGGTCCAAAAGCTTTGGGATGAGATATGAGAGAGGTGGGGAGGGATATACACACAATACAAACAATAGTTTTGAAGAAACGGGTTTTACTTTGTGGCTTTCGGAAAACATCAAACAAATGACAGCTCACAAATCGCCGCATCTAACGTAAGTGTGTAACAGGGGTTTTGGTCTTCTAAAGGTCAAATAATTCTTCAGATTCTTCAAATTCTTCTAGTCTTCGGAGTCTTCAATTGTTGCAACTTCAACTCTTCTAATGCATGGTGAAATCCTCTTTACTCTGAAATGGCCATCAGTTGTCCGATATCTTTAATTCTTGGAGTGACTTCAGTTGATCTTCCGTGTGGTCAAAAGGGAAAGGTGTATATTCTAACTATTTGAGGTGAGTGTCTATTTGATAAAATCTGAAAAGATGAGAAGTAAGAGTCTTTTTGAAAATAAAGTTTTGAGATATCCTGTCCTAGGGCTTTCCGATTTCTAGGGTCACGCCCTACAGTCAACATGTGCTCGATACCATCTCTCAGAGCGACCCGACCTCAGACGGTCAAGCCTACGTATTCTTGTGCCATCCACGGATCAGTATCTTTGCACACACAGTACATCAATGTATATATCAAAGTGCAATCACATGCATAAATAACGAAACTGATATATACCTCATAATACTCAGCGGAAACAATCAAACGGGTGTGGAGTCCCATCAACGCCATCGGCAGGTTGAGTGTAGACCGTAACCTGTATCGTAACTCTTACTCGTCGAGGAAGTATCGCAACATGATACGTTGCAGCCGTGTAGGTCATTACATTGAATGTACCGCAAGATCACAACATGAGAAAACAGATGATAAAACTATACTATATGCAATATGGCTTTATGGCTCAGTATCTGAATTTTGTTTGCGTAAAAGCTGGTTTTATTTTACCTACATCAAAGGAATAAAATGAAGCCTGTACTATGGAGTTTTTCTGTCATGACATGGTTCGCCAACCGATGTCTCATAGCCCAAAATCATCATAAGTTGCCCACAATTAAGTTATCATCCGGTGTTGAGAGTTCGAGATAGATCCAAGTCCAGAGGCTCAAATTGTCCGTAATCGGGACACGGCTAATCGATTAGGTTATAACCCTCTGCAGAGGTTTGTACACTTTACCCGCAAGATTCGATCCTCTCTTTACGTTCTCGCACTTTGAGTGTTTGAGAACAAGATGACCAAACATGGTCTTCCAAAGAGTTCCTCGACCACTGTCCGTACCCATCCAATCCTACCGTAGTTCTACATCTGCTAGTACCGCCCCAGCCAGAGTCACAACTAAGGTCAACCAAGCGAGCCCATAATGACTTGCGGTTGCAGGTAAGCTTAGGGCATGAAGTATTCTTCCGTCTCTTTGAGTCTGGGTGAAGCTTTCCGCAAGATGTCATGGCGCTTCTCCATGCATCCCGCCAACCACTGGTTTCTCCAGGGTGCCCGTCAACCGTCCTTCACCCATTAGTGTGTATTGAATTCTTGTCTCGAGTCTTGAAGTCTTGAGGCCTTGAAGATGCAGTCCTTGCAGATGCCATCATGGAGTTGTCGTCATTGACGTAGAGTCCTCCTTTCACACCACTCCCGAACACTCATACCAAACCCGTCTACTATAGCGTAGCATTTAAATAAAACGTCCGGGCTTGGTAACAGGGTGATGGGTTCCTACCTCATGCATACTACTCAACTACAAGGATTCAATAACACTCTTGAGGGTGGTTGCAAAGGTGCCACTAAATGCAATAAAACATAGGTAAGAAAAGCATGGTCAAAGTGAACTTGCCTGGTAATACTTGATGAAGATAACAACGCTGTCAGAAAATGACTTGGTAGAACTAATCGTCACTCCGTTGAAAATCTATATAGTCAAACATAGCATTCACATAAGCAAACATCCTAGCAAACAATTTTAGCACTCGAAATAACAATCAAAACAGCAAGGAAAATCGATAATAAAACTCAAACAAAATCAAAAGAAACTTCAAATAAAACTACAAAGAAAAACTACTCACGAAGATCTATGACTTTGCTACAAACATCTAATATAGTTTTGCCGTAAGTAAAAACTTAACAACAATTAAAATACTAAACTAATAAATTAACAGAAAATAAAATGTAAAATAACTAATTTAACAGAAAGTATTTTTTTTCATAAAATTTTATTTGCAAAAGAAACAAATAAAAGCTTTTATAAAACTCTAACTATGACCTATAGAAGGTTTCATACAAAACTAAGGAATTTTTAAAAAAAATAAAATAAATTTTCTCCTGTTGTCTAACAGAAACACAACTAATTTTGTCAAAAGTGACAAAAGAAATAATTTAAAACTAATAAAAACAATAAATAAAAAGCTAAAACAGAACTAATATTGAAACAGTACTGTTTTGCTAAAACCTAATTTAAATTAACCTGAAAATAAAATACTAAATACTACTGGATAAACAAAGGTCCTAGAGACCAGGAGCAAAAAGAATTGATTAAAACCTATTTTTAAACTCCCGGAATAAGCAAAACAAGCTTTAATTAAAATCTGATCTAACTCAATTTTTATAAATCCAAACATAGACAAATTATATATTTTTGGAAACAACAAGAAAATTGTGATCTAACGCAAAAAGAATCAGCATCATTGGACTTCTAGATCAAAAGTTATAGGCTAAACAAGAACGGAACTAAATCTGTTACGGAAATAAATCTGAAAACGAAAACGGAGTTACCTGTACGTGAGGCAGAGATGGCAGGAAGGAGGCGGCGATGTGGAGGCTGCTCGGCGAGGGGGCGAGGTCGCCGGCGAGGTGGGGGTGGCGGAGGAGGGGTCGGCGCTTGGGAGGTGGCGCTGGGCGATGGGAGGTTCAGGAGAGCTCTGGTGGCGTTCTAGGCAGGAAAAGGAGGCGGTGGCGAGAAGGCTACGGGCAGGGAGGCGTGGTGATGGGAAAAATGGAGCGAGGAGAGGGAGGGGTTTTATAGGCGGTCTCGGAGGCGCTGGGATGGAAAGACGAGGGAGATCGGGAAGGTGGAGATTTCTGTCTCCATGGACATGGAAAGCTTCTGTAACGTGAGAGGAAACAGAGGAAGGAGATGATCTCTTGTTGGGCTAGAATAGGAAAGTACTTAATGGGCCAGGTTTTTCCTAATAAAACGATTCCATTCCTATTTTTAAAATTAGGAAACTAAAACAATAAAAAGGGAATCAAATCAATTCGAATCAAGAGTTTTATATACTAAAATTATCAGAAAAATAAAATATAGATGATGAGCATTATTCCACGGCCAAAATAAAACTTAAAAAATGTTTTTCAGAAAATCCCTAAAGGCTTTATTTCTTTTGCAAATAATTTTAAATAAAAACTTTGGTTTTCTTGGCTCAAATATTTTCAAAAGTGCCCCTGATTTTGGAGGGTCATTTTCCTCCGCTCTTTCTTGCTTGCAAGAATTTATTTTTCGGGTATTTCTCGGGAAGAAAAATAGAGAAGCAAGTGCAAATATTTGAAAGAATTAAATTGCAAAACTCCGTTCAAATTCTTTATAGTTGAAGAAGTCATGTCATCTTCTCTCATTGATTTTAATAGGATGAATTTGAATTTACCGGAGAAGGGGAAAGTCATTTTATTCCCTCTCATTCAAAAGTTTTTGAAAAGGTTCAAATTTCACTCAAGTTTAATTCACTCAAGCAAACAAACAAACAATTCAATTAATTATATTAACATTCCAAAATTTGGGATGTTACAAAAGTCCTCACCTCGTTTGATGCTTGTGGGATCAGCTACTTGGCCAGGTGCCAAAGGAGCTCTTGGGCATGGAGGATTAAGAGCGAATTTCTTCATGTACTTATGAGTTACATATCTATATTCCCTCCATTCCCGTGCCCATCTCCGTTCAATCTTCTGAATACGCACCTTGCGTTGATTTTTGTTTTCTTCATCCGGTGTGCAGTAGTCAGCATAGATTTCCTCAGGGATTTCAAACGCAGTCATAACCTCAGGTTTCTTTCCTCCTTTCTGTGGCTTCTTACCGTCCCGCCATGTTCTTGGCTTGAGAATTTGAACAATGGAGTTCTCTCAAGAAGTATGCAGTTTTTCTTCGAGGAACGCTGCAAATGAGTTAAGTTGATGAGAACCTAGGGATTCAGCAGCGGACATTTGTACTGTGAGCAGTATAGTTGCGAGGAATTTGGAGAGGTCATATGCGTTCTCGGAAGGTTTTCAAAAAGAACAGGTTTTGAGGATTTTGACCAGATGAGCCTTGAGGAATTTCACTAAGCGTTCTTTGTCTTAGGTTCCGAATTGTATAGACCGAGGATCCACACAATTGAGGAATCTTGAAGAAAATCATTGCTTAGAGAAACAAATCAAGAGATTTGAGGTGTTCATATGTGTGAAGATTTGAAGAATAAACACCTTTGAAGATTTTCAAGAAGATTTGAGAATCAAAGCGAGTAATAAAAGTAACTTTTAATTACGAAGTGAAGAACACGCGAACGGAGAAGAACAGTTGGGAAGTTCGTCGTTCAGATCTTCCACGCCCTAACTTGGCAGAGGAAGACAGCTACGGCGGCGGCGGAGTGAAGATTTCAGCTGTCGGCGCGAGTACGTCGTGCGTAGGTCGAGGCAGTGAAGCTTTTCCTCACCGGCGACGATGGAGTAGCGGCGGCGCTAGGGTTTGAGGAGCTCGAGCGGGAGAGAGAGGTCGAGCAGAGTAAAAGAAGTGAGGAAGGGGAGAGGGGTATTTATAGACACGGTGAAAAGCGGATCGCCGAAGATTTAGAACGAACATGCCCTGACCATTTCCTTCTCACGACATGTGTCACTCGCGTACTGTGTAGTGGAGATCGTGTACGATCGTGGGTGAATAGAATAATGCATCGTGGGATGCGGAACGGTTTGAGCGGCAAAAACGAAGGTTTGGATAAGATCGGTTTTAAAGTTTCGTTTCAATTTCTTCAGCTGTCAAGGACACAGTGAAGATTTTGAACGAGTTTCAAAATAGAACGCACATGAAGAATTTGTGAATGGATTGGGTTGAGTATAGCATAGAGGGGGAAGGGTCCGATCACATTCACTTAGCAGAAAAAGCTACTTGAAGAAATAGTCATAAGTGAATGCTGTAGAGGACATAAACCCATATATATATATATATATATATATATATATATATATATATATATATATATATATATATATATATATATATATATATATATATATATATATATATATATATATATATATATATATATAGGAAAATCCATCCTACCACCCGGTGGTAGTTACCCCACATGTCTCATATACTAGCATGTGGTACTATATATACTATTTTATTATTTTAAATATGTTTATATACTATATCTAAGATATTTCAAAACAAGTTACATGAAAAAATTGCATATGAGCCCATAGTTTTGTTATATTTGTGAAATACGTACATATTTATGCGTAAAAAGAGCATACTCAAAAATGATACATACTACCTAAAATTTTGTATATATACTACCTAATCATTGTTATATACTACATACTACACGTATATACTCTCGGTTCCGACAGATACTACATACAACATACAAAACGCAAGTGGTGGTAACTACCACTGCTTGTAGGAAACATTTGTCCTATATATATATATATATATATATATATATATATATATATATATATATATATATATATATATATAGCCAATGAAAAGAAAGACGACGGAAACAGTGAAGATTTTGCAAAGTTGAAGAATTTGAAAAACTGAAGAATTTCAAAACTGAGGAAAAACTCAAATTGAAGATTTTCAACTTTGGTGGTGGCGTGACCCACCGTATAAGAAAGATGATTTCAGACACCGCGTACAATTGTCGTAGGGTTCTGAGAATCAAATTCTTCATTAATTTCTTCACACTAAGAGTGTAATTCTTCATTGATTGAAGAAAAACGTTTCTTCATGTGTTGCACATCTAAGTCATCAATTTCGCATAAGTGTTAGGATGTGTGTAGAGTGATGTTGAAGACTCTGTAGGTGTGCGAGTCCTTTCCGTAACCAAGCATAAAACCTTCATGTGCTTTCGGTGCAAATTTAGAGTTGTGATGAGGATCTCTAATCTAGCATTTAGCACCGAAGACTTTGAAATAACTTACATTAGGTTTCTTGTCAGTGAGGAGTTCATAGGCAGTCTTCTTGAAGAATTTGTGAAGATATACTCTGTTGATGACGTGGCACGCAGTGTCCATTGCTTCAATCCAGAAGCGACTAGGCGTTTTGTATTCATCAAGCATAGTGCGAGCCATCTCGACCAGAGTTCTGTTCTTGCGCCCACGACGCCATTTTCTTGAGGAGTATAAGGGCAGATAACTCATGAGTAATACCAAGTTCATCAAGATAGTCATCAAGACCGAATTCTTGAACTCAGTTCCATTGTCACTCTGATGTGCTTGATCTTCACACCAAAGTTAGTTGAAGCCCTCGAGGAAAATCGTTTGAAGACTTCCGCACTTGATTTTTGTAAGTAACAATGTGTACCCATGTGTATCGAGAGTAATCATCAACAATAACAAAGCCATATAGAGATGCATCATTAACGACAGCTGAATAATGATTGGGACCAAAGAGGTCCATGTGAAGCAATTGAAGGACGAGTAGTGGTCATGATAGTCTTATTTGGATGCTTGGCCTTGGTCATTTTCCAGCTTCACAGGCTCCGCATAAGTGATCCTTGAGGAATTTGACATTCTCGATGCCAATGACATGCTTCTTCTTTGCAAGCTTGTGCAAATTCCTCATGCCTGCGTGACCAAGTCGCCGATGCCATAGCCAGCCTTGAAGCTTTTGCAAGTAGACACACGGCTGGTTGTGGTCCGTGGAAAAGTCAACAATGTACAAGTCTCCTCTCCTAAAGCCTTGAAGACTTTGGAATTGTCGACTTCCATAATCACAACACAACGATACTTGCCAAAGATAACAACCATATCAAGATCACAAAGCATTGAGATCGACATGAGGTTATATCCTAAGGACTCAACAAGCATGACTTTGTCCATGTGCATGTCCTTAGAGATAGCAACCTTACCAAGACCCAATACGACTTTTGCCTTTGTCAAAAAGATGATATGCTTCAGATGTGACGGTGATAAGGGAGCATCCATCAATAGATTCTTATCACCGGTCATGTGATTTTTACATCCACTATCGAGAACCCACTCAGTGGCTTTGGGTTGATCATCCTACAGATGAATTAGTACAACTTACGATCTCATATACTTCATCAGTGAAGAATATGATATCAAATTCATCAGAAGAATTTCATCGATCGGCATTATGAGATAAGCGGTATGAGGGCGTGTGAAATGAAGGTTCATTTCATCATGATTAGCTGCGTCCTTTCGAGCATTTTGTCGGGCCCTGACAAATTCTTGAGACGTTAAGGCACGTGGAGACCTGACCCTGCAGAAGAGATTAGTTCTTTTCTTCACCACCCACATCTGAAGGGGTGGCAAAGAGTTCATCACTCTGCGAGCACCATACGAGAATGGTGGCATAGAGGCCAAACCATTTCGTTTCACATAAAGGGGTTAGGGTAAGCATATGAATAAGCAGAGAAATTCTTGAGGACTTATGAACATATTGGTTTGAAGAATAATGCACATATTCATAGCCCTTAGCTCTACCTGCTAAAGCGAGTTGTTAGCACGATGATAATCATATGAGGACTTTGATCCTTTTGAGGAATTTGATCCTCGTGAGGAATTTGGTCCGTATGAGGACTTGGATCCATATGAAGAATTTGGTCCATATGAAGAATTTGATCTGGGGTTCCTATTCTTCCTTTGGTGGTGTCATGAGGACATTCACTGAAGACTTTCAAGGCACTTCTTGGGAACCCAGATTTTCTTCATAGGGAACCGTTCTGCGATTAGTGCCAACATATCTAGCAAATACTTCACCATTCGGTTTTGAACAGTTTATAGTTTGAGTCAAATGACTCATCTGCAGAATGAGGAAATTCGCATGTAAAGCCAGATAAGTTAGATGGATCAACTGGAGGTCCCTTTGCAGCAACCCATGAGGTTTTGGGATACTACTCAGGCTTCCAGTATGTTCCATCAGCATTGATTTTCCTCTCAAAGGCAATACCCTCTTTCCTAGGGTTCCTGTTGAGGATCTGCTTTTTAAGCACATCACAAAGAGTCTGATGCCCTTTGAGGCTTTTGTACATGCTTGTCATGTACAGTTCCTTTAGCCCTGCATCGTCAGTGATACTAGTAATGTCCTCGATGAGGAATTAGTGATAGCGAGGCAGGTGAAGAATTTATAACAGTTGAAGCATTTGAACATTGGTGAAGAATTAGCAGATTCACGTTCAATGCACTTTAAGCATGGAGGAACAAATTCTTCTTGAGAAGCGTTGATTTGTTGAGCAAGTAATGAATCGCGCTCCTTCTAAAGATCTTCATAACTCACTCTTAGCTTCTCAAGATCTTGCTTTCTTTGAAGAAATTCATAAGAAAGTTTCTCATGATCAGATAGGAGAGTGTTATGATGACCTTGAAGGCTGTCAAACCTAGACTGAAGTCTCTGAAGATTTTCAGTCAGGGCTTTAGTGCGATCCATTTCTTCACCCAACATATCATCACTTTTGTCTAGCATGTTTTGAACCTTTTCAAAATCCCTTTGTTGTTTTATAGCAATCTTAGCAAGTTTAGAGTAGCTGGGCTTGAGATCCTCATCAGATTCATTTTCACTAGATTCAGAGGAGGTGAAATTCAGTACCTTGGCACCTTTTGCCATGAAGCAATAGGTGGGGCGTAGTCATCATTTTCCTCATCGGGCTTGTCGTGAGAGTCAGTTTCTTGATGTTGAAGATGGACTTGCTAACAAAAGCGATAGCAAGAGCGGACTAGCCACACCAGATTCGGATTTTCAGACTCCTCCTCTTCCTCATGTTCCTCAGATTCAGCTTGAGTCCATTTCCTTGCCAATGAATGCCCGAGCCTTTGTGGAGCTGCTCTTCTTGTGAGAAGAAGGCTTTGAGGATTTTGATGATGAAGATTTGATGATTTCTTTTTCTTCTTGGCGTCATCGGCTGTAATCCTTGTGTTTCTTGTTTTTAAGTCCTTTTCCCACCGAGGAAAATCTTGGATGTAGTGACCAGGTTTCTTGCATTTGTGACAAAGTCTTCTCTTATAGTCACTAGATGAGGAATCACTTTGCTTCTTGAGGATTTTCCAGCGACCACGTCTTGAGAATTTCTGGAATTTCTTCACGGCGTGCTAGCTCTGGCCTAATTCTTCAGGATCTCCAAGACTACTACCGAGTCTTCACACTCAGATTCGGACACAGCCTTGGCCTTGAGGCACGAGTTTTCCATAGCCGAACCATAGAGATCTCTCTTTTGACAAAGTGGAACTCGTGAGTATTTAGCCTTTCGAGGATATCGGCGGGATCAAGAGACTTGTAGTCAGCTCGTTCTTGAATCATCAGTGCCAGAGTATCAAATGAAGAATCAAGCGATCTTAACAGTTTCTTCACCACCTCATGGTCGGAGATGTCAGTGGCGCCAAGTGCTTGAAGCTCATTTGAGATGTCAGTGAGGCGATCGAAGGTTTGTTGCACATTTTCGTTGTCGAGTCTTTTGAAGCGGTTGAAGAGATTCCTAAGAACATCAACTCGAGAGTCACGCTGAGTTGAGACACCTTCATTTACTTTGGACAGCCTGTCCCGGATGAGCTTAGCGATTCCAAAGCACTCACTCTTCCATATTGACCTTTGCTCGGATGGCCACATATGATATTCTTGGCTTGAGAATCGAGTTGCTTGAATCTCTTCACATCAGCAGCATTCGGAGAAGGTGTGGTGAGGGAACACCATTTTCCACAACATACGTAGATCGTTGTCAATTGCTTCAAGATGCATTAGCATCTTGTTCTTCCAAAGAGGGTAGTCTGTCCCATCAAGGTAGGACACCTGCTGAGACCTTGATCATACTGCGGTCGACATAACTAAAACTCCGGTGGTTAAACCAAAATCACACGTAACAAGGAGTACCTTGCTCGATACCAATTGAAAATGCGTTATATCGACTAGAGGGGGTGAATAGGCGATTTTATGAATTCTTCACTGAGGAATTTGCCGGTGAGGAAATTCCTTAGCGAAGAACTACTTGCAGCGGAATAAGTACTCAGAAGTAAGCATAACAGAATACACGCATAGTCATCATGATGAAATGAAGACAATCACAGAGTACGAAAGTGTAATCACGGGATAACACAAGATGAAGACAAACAGGTGAAGAAATTGAAGCGAGGAAATTGAGAAAGTCTTCAGTCAAAGTCTTCAAACACAGATATGAACAAACACTCAACACAGTAATGAGGAAATGAAAGGGTTGAGGAATTAGAACCAGTTAGGTTGGTGAAGACAATGATTTGGTAGACCAGTTCCAACTGCTGTCTCAGTTGTACGTCTGGTTGGAGCGGCTGAGTATTTAAACTCGAGGACACACAGTCCCGGACACCCAATCGTTGAAGCACGCAGCTCAGGACACCAAGTCCTCACCGTATTCTCCTTGAACTAAGGTCACACAGACCTCGTCCAATCACTCGTGGTAAGTCTTCAGGCGACTTCCAAACCTTCACAGACTTGGTCACTCGGCGATCCACAATTCCTCTTGGATGCTCTAGACCATGACGCCTAACCGTCTGGAAGAAGCACAGTCTTCAAAGGTAACAAGCGTCGGATCCACGCAGGATCAATTTCTTCAGTGATGCTCAATCACTTTGGGTTTGTAGGGGTTTGGTTTTTGGGGTTTTCCTCACTTGATGATTTTCGCTCAAAGTCCTCAGAGGATGGGTTGCTCTCAAATGACAAGTGTCAAGTTCTCTCGGAGCAGCCAACCAGCTAGTGGTTGTAGGGGGCGGCTATTTATAGCCTAGGGAGCAGCCCGACATGATAAGACATAAATGCCCTTCAATGATATGACCGTTAGGTGGATAAGATATTTTGGGACAGCTGGCGCGCAGCACAGCAACGGTTGGAAATTTGAATATCAAATTCCTCAGGGCTATCATGTTCCTCACTGTGTAGGCAATCCGCACTGGCGAATTCCTAACTCCTCAGTCAGAACAAATTCCTCGTGACGGAAGAACTTCGTCTCATCCTTTGAAGAAATTGACTGAACTGTATGAGATTTCAAAGGCTTCACTCGAAGGATTGGTAGGTGTAGGATCTTGAGTTGAGCATCACATGGAAATTTTTCCTTAGTATTTCCTCGACCCCTTTAACGATGCGGGGTGTTTCCTATGACTCAAGAAAGAGGAAATGAAACTACGAAAACAAAAGTCTTCACGCTTCATGTTCCTCAAATGAATATCAAGTCTTCAAGGTCACACCAATTTCTTCACTTTCAA
>JAHIAM010002675.1:0-30987 GCA_021605205.1 Aegilops longissima
CCACTAAGTCCCGAAATCTGCAGTAATTTTGTGCCATTTTAATGCATCATATCTCTGTGCATGTAGCTCCGTTTTGGGCGTGTAATATGTCAAAATGTTCGCCTCGTAGAGTAGATCATTCCATCTCATTGCATCATTTTCATTTGAGCTCATCTTGATGCCCGAAATGCTGTTAGAAGAGTGCTATGTGATGTTAGTTTCTGATTTTATCAGAACATGCACTTTGTCATTTTGCCATGATTGATGTGTGCATCCTATGGACTTGAGTCCTACATTTGTTTTGTAATATGCCATGTCTTCTTTCCAGGGTGTATGCCATGTATTTTTGTGATCAATGTGGTGACTAGCACAAGCATGCAAACTAGGTGTCTTGTTGTTGCTGATTTCAGCCCTGTTTTGCTGTTATTTTGATGCCATGTTAACTTGATGCTACCAAGATATCCATGCATATTTTGAGATACTTCAGTAAGGATGTTTTGTAAAGCATGTCTTGCTCTATCCATCCATGCCCTTGTTTGCAATTATGGAGTGCCATAGCTTGAGTCAATCGAGCTCTATTTTGCTATCAAATGTTTCCTGGCAGATTGTTTACATGTTATTCAATTTTGCCAAGGTTGTTGTGGTTGATCCATGTATGCTATGTTATTGTTCTTGCCATGTATGTCTTCTATGCCATGTATTCTTGATGTATGTATGCTTAGTTTATCATATAAGGCTCTGTAGTGAGTGCATTGAGCTTGTAAACATGCCTACTTGTTATCAGTTTTGACATGCCATGTTGCTGAATCTATTAGAAACTTTCGATATTGACATGGGTGTTACTATATTTTCTGATCCTTCTTGGCTTATGGTCACTAAAGGACTTTTGTTCTATGCTTTGATTATATTCATGCCATGCCTTTGTTTGCCATGATAAGTTCCTGTAACATGTTGTTTCATAGCTCTAAACATTGCAACCTGATGTTATTTCTGCCAATGCCTGAAACTGTTATTACTTGCAATCTTGCCATGTCATTTTGAGCATGTTCTAGTCATTTCTGGAGGTAGCTCAGTTCTCATGTTTTGTAATGCTTTACCTGTACATCATGCCCATGCCTTTTGTTTTCATATTGAGATGCTGTAGCTTGTTGTTTTGATGCTTGCAATATGCCTAGTGGCTGTTTTGGACAGATTGTTGCTTAAACTTGTATAGGGTGTATGTGTTGAACCGTTGCTCCGTTTTGAGTGTGCTCTATATGAAACTTTCTTGATTTTGCATGTAGTTTCATATTATCATGTTGGATCCTTGTTTTGAGGTGTTTTTGATGTTTGTATGCATTTTGCATCAATGCCATGCTTATCTTGTTTTGCTCATATCTTCTAAGCCGTAGCTCCGAATCTAATGAACTTTATATGTAACTTGACTAGAATTTCGTGTAGATCATCGTGGTGCATTTTAACTTGCTGTTTAACAACTTGAACATAAAGTTATTCAGATCTGGACCAATTTCGAAATTTGCATATGAGGACTTCAGGAATTGTTATATGTTGTTTCGGCCTCATTTAAACTTGTCTTGATGTGTTGCTCTTGCTTGCATCATCCCTTGCCTGAGTAGTTTCATGTAGCTTTGTCATGCATCATGCTTGTTTGTGCATCATGTCTTGTTCATGGTGGTGTGTTTACTATGTTGTGTGCTCCTTCTTGTTAGTTCCTGTTTCGTTGCGATCGTGAGGATTCGTTCGTCTACGCTTGGTTTGGATTCATCCGTTCATCTTCTTCATGGACTCGTTCTTCTTCCTTGCGGGATTTCAAGCAAGATGACCGCTACCCTGGATCTCACTACTATCATTGCCATGCTAGTTGCTTCGTTCTATCGCTATGCTTTCGCTACCTATTACTGTTTATCAAGCCATCCCAAATTGCCATGTCATCCTTTAACCTTTTGCCCTTCCTAGCAAACCGTTGTTTGGCTATGTTACCGCTTTGCTCAGCCCTCTTATAGCGTTGTTAGTTGCAGGTGAAGATGAAGTTTGTTCCTTGTTGGAACATGGAGATGTTGTTCCTTGTTGGAACATGTTTACTTGTTGGGATATCACAATATATATCTTATTTAATTAATGCATCTATATACTTGGTAAAGGGTGGAAGGCTTGGCCTTATGCCTGGTGTTTTGTTCCACTCTTGCCGCCCTAGTTTCCGTCATATCGGTGTTATGTTCCCGGATTTTTGCGTCCCTAACGCGTCGGGTGATTTATGGGACCCCTTGACGAGTTCGCTTTGAATAAGACTTTTCGGCAAGGCCCAACATTGGTTTTACCATTTGCCTCACCTACCCCTTTTTCCCTTGGGTTCGGGCCCAAGGGTCATCTTTATTTAGCCCTCCCGGGCGTGCTTCTCTAAGTGCTGGCCTGAACAAGTGGGGCCCCTCGTGGCAACTCGAGGTTTGGTTTACTCGTAGGATGTCTCATCCGGTGTTGCCTGAGCGAGATATGTGGAGCTCTATCGGGATTGTCGGTAGCATCAGGCGGCTTTGCTGGTCTTGTTTTATTCTTTGTGAAATGTCTTGTGGCGGGATTCGAGGCGATCGGGTCTTCCGGGAGAAGAATATCCTCGTTGATCGCGAGAGCTTATCATGGGCTAAGTTGGGACACCCTGCAGGGTTTGAACTTTCGAGCCGTGCCGCGGTTATGTGGCAGATGGGAATTTGTTAATGTCCGGTTGTAGAAAACCGAAGTTGATCTTAATTAAAATACACCAACCGTTAATGTAAGTGAGTCTCTTTTGGGGTCAATCGAGAGGAGAACACGGTTTGGTTATGTCGGCGTGGTAGGAGTTCAGGATCACTTCTTGATCATTACTAGTTGGACCGTTCCTTTGTTCCTCTTCTCGCTCTCATTTGCGTATGTTAGCCACCATATATGCTTAGTCGCTGCTGCAACCTCACCACCTTTATCCCTTCCTTTCCTTTAAGCTTTGCTAGTCTTGATACCCATGGTAATGGGATTCTTTGAGTCCTCGTGGCTCCTGATTACTACACCACCAGTTGCGGTACAGGTTTGCGATGATCATGGCGAGGCGATGTTTGCTTGTGTTGGAGTTCTTCTTACTTCTTCTTGATCGGGGATAGGTTCGGTCGGCGCTTTGGGCTAGCGAGGTGGATGTCGTTTGAGTTTCTGTTTATGTTTCATCCGTAGTGGGATGTTGATCTTGTATGTGATGTTGATGTATTCTTGTGGCATTAGTGCCTTGTGTATGTATCCCCATCTATTATGTAATGTTGATGTAATGATATCCACCTTGCAAAAGCGTTTCAATATCGGGTCTATCCTTGGTGGGACCGTCGAGTTCCTTTGGATAGGGTCGCATATTGGCGTGACAAGTTGGTATCGAGCCTCGACCGACCTTAGGCCCCTTGATTGATCGTGTAGTTTGGCGTTGTTGAGTCTAGAATAAAACTGTTTTGGTCTAGTTATATCGGAGGTAATTCTTTTACTCCTCAGCCCTTAATCGCTCGGTGAGGAATCTCGGCGTAGGTGCTTTGAATTACTCCTCTTCCTTCAAATATTTTCTTTAGGATCACGAGTTGGTTTTCGATCGTTGGCCCTCAGCTCTTTTCATCCGGTGCATTTCTGTCAAGTTGACTCGACCATTTTCATCTTTGCCAAGTTCAATCCTCGGTTCTTCCTCCGGCGTCGTTGTTTTTCCTTTGTCGAAGTTGTCTTTGTTTTTCCACCGCCCACCTTCTTCTTCTGGAACGGAGTTCATAATCAGTATCCATTATACTCGTGCGAAGTTTTCTCTCTCTCTTCAATGATTTCAACTGGTGTTTTCTCTTCAAGATACTCGTCGTTTTCCCTTCAAGTTGCCTTTGTTTTCCGCCCTCCACCCTTTCTTCTTACGGAGTTTGAGTCTGTTTCGACCATCAATTCCATTGTGTGGAGCCTTTTCAGTCTTCGTAATTATTTCAACGAAATTCTCGTCTTGTTAGTCATTATTCATCCTTTTCTTTTCCGGTGCACTCAATTCAAGTTTTCTTTTCGGGTTGATCATATTCTTTTCCTCGGCTCAAGTGTTCTCTTTGCTCGTTCGCCTCTCTGATTTATCCTTCCAGTCAAGTCATATCGGAGATTAAATGCGTGTTCTAATTAATTGAGGTTATCACCTCATTCTAATATTTCAATTGTTCGGTGCATCATCTATCATTCAACAATCCTTTCCACGGTGTTTTCCTTTAGTGGGCCCTAACCCACAGGTCTTTTCGAGGATCTTACGACTCTTGATTTCCACGAGTTATTCCCAATTCTTTTCAAGTGTGGCGTAAGTATGAATTTCATCGATCGGATGTTTTTCCAAGATCGATTTCAAATCATTTTCATTGTCGACTCAACCCCATTGCTTTTCATTCTACGGAGTACCTCAGTTATTTTGGTGTTGTTCCTCATCGTCATTCTTAACATTTGAAGATCGAGTGGAGTTTTCCTCTAAATCTTGCCCTTTCTATCGAGTTTCGTGGTTCTAGCTTCAGGTTATCCTCTCGATTTATTCCATTTGTCAGATATTCCTTTTCTCGCCCATCCGAGTACTTGGTGTTGCTTTCACTCTCGATCATCGGAGGCCATCTTTTGAATATCTCTCCATTCTAAGTTTTTCAGATTAGTTCTCCAATTGTTCTTGATTCTTCCGGTGATTCATTCTCTTTCATCAGTCATTTCGAATTCTTCGGTGGTTCGTTCAAGATTCTTTTCCTTCACTATCATTTTAGTTCATTCGTTTCTTTTCAATCCTACGGTGGTTCATGAAGACCTTCTCAAGTTGGCATTATGTCACTTCTCAATCCTTTTCATCGAGAATAAGTAGTATGCAAAATCCATTGCTTATCATCAATTTAATTTGATAAAGGATAAGCATACAATAAATCTTATTCTTATTTCCTCAAAGTGATTGATCCTTTCCTTCGGAGTTTGTTCTTGATGAATAAATTCTAGTTCCAAGTGTTTTAATCTTTTCTTTTCCGGAGTTTAAATTTTCTCGGCCATTTCGTCGGAACCTTCATCTAAATCATGCAATGCTCATCTTATTCTTTTGTCCTTCATTCTATCTCATCATCCTTTTGTTACGGAGTTCTTCACGGTGGTTCGTCATGATTTAATTCATTCTACAAGTGTGCATCAAGATTCTTTTGGAGGAATTCAAGTATCTTTTCTTCTGCGTTTGAGTACAACTAATTCTCCGTATTCTTTTGAAGTGGAGTTTTGCATTTCTTCGTTCTTCTCAGCTATTTAATCTCTTCCGTTTGTGGTGGCGTTCACCTCATAATTTTGAGATGTTTTCCATAAGTCCACAACAATCTTATTCTTTCGTTGTTGATTTTCTCAACAACTTCAGTTCAAACCCTCCTTCTAAATTCTTTTCATTCCATTCTTCAATTCTTAGGAGGCATTGCGTTGTTTATCTCGTCAAGTGTCATTCCATCTTGTGAAGTTCTTGTTCTGTTCTTTCCATTTTCAGCGATTGTGCTGCCTAAATCCTTTCAGTCTTATTCGTTTCTCACCTTCATTCTAACGGAGTTGTTTACGAGTCTATCGTGTTTCCATGAGCTTTTGATCTCGTCATTCTCGTCGTTCTCTCTTATTCTCGAGTGCTCTCGATTATTTGCTTCTCCTATTGAGTTCTTGTTTCACCTCATCCCTTTTCTTTTCCGTCTCGGTCCTAAGATCTCGGGGCGAGATCTCTTGTTAGTGGAGGAGTGTGTAGGCCCGGATTGATCGCGAGTGTACGCGATTATTACGTCGTCGTTGCCATGTCATGTGCTTCGTGTCTCTCTTTGCCATGTCATCATCTGCATTTCTTATCATGTCATCATGTGCATTTCATTTTGCATACGTGTTCGTCTCATGCATCCGAGCATTTTCCCGTTGTCCGTTTTGCAATCGGCACTCCTATGTCTCCGGCGCCCCTTTTGCCTCTTTTCATGTGTGGGTGTTAAATGGTCTCGGAATGGACCGAGGTTTGTCAAGCGGCCTTGGTATAGCACGGTGAACCGCCTGTCAAGTTTGGATCATTTGGAGGTGTTTGGTACTCAGCAGTTAGCAGGGTAACCGCAAGGCCTCTTTATCTTGCAGCCCAACACCCCTTCAAAGTGGCTCAAACCCACAAACTCCCTCCATGCTCTCGATCGTTCGATCACGATCGCGTGGCAACCGCACCTCATTTGGACTCTCCTAGCTCCCTCTACCTATATATACCTCCCGAAAATTCGCGGATGTTTCTCCCGAAACCCTAAAATTCCCTCCGCCCGGACCGTCCGCCACGGCGGACATGTCGTTCCGCCACCGCCGCCGCCCAGCCGTCGCGCCGCCGGGCGCATCGCCTCCGCCCGGCCCGCCGACTCGGCTGCGCCACTCCAGCCTCGCACGCGCCGCCGAAACCCTCGCGCCTCGTCCCGCTTTGCCACGCCATCGCCCGCCTCTGCCGCGACCGCCGTCGCCCGCCGCCGTCGCCGCCGCCCGGTAGTCGCCGCCAGCCCAGCGCCAGCCGCTTGAGACATCCGCCGCCGCCGACCGCTCCGCGCCGACGGAGCTTCGCGGCGCCTCCGTCCAGCCCCTCGGCTGCAGCTCCGCCGCGCCCGCCGCGCCAGCGCCGCGCCGCCTCCGCTCGGAGCTCCTCGCCGCCGCCTGCCTCGCTTCGGCGCCTCGGCCTCGCCTCCTCTCGCCGGAGGCCGCCGGTTCTCTCGGCGGATCCGCAGTGGATCAGATCCACCACTCGCCCATCAACGCTGCCTCCGTCCCGGATCTCGCCATCCCGCACATTCCGTCCGTTGACTTTTCGGTATAAAATCCACCAAGTCCCGAAATCTGCAGTAATTTTGTGCCATTTTATGCATCATATCTCTGTGCATGTAGCTCCGTTTTGGGCGTGTAATATGTCAAAATGTTCGTCTCGTAGAGTAGATCATTCCATCTCATTGCATCATTTTCATTTGAGCTCATCTTGATGCCCGAAATGCTGTTAGAAGAGTGCTATGTGATGTTAGTTTCTGATTTTTATCAGAACATGCACTTTGTCATTTTGCCATGATTGATGTGTGCATCCTATGGACTTGAGTCCTACATTTGTTTTGTAATATGCCATGTCTTCTTTCCAGGGGTGTATGCCATGTATTTTTGTGATCAATGTGGTGACTAGCACAAGCATGCAAACTAGGTGTCTTGTTGTTGCTGATTTCAGCCCTGTTTTGCTGTTATTTTGATGCCATGTTAACTTGATGCTACCAAGATATCCATGCATATTTTGAGATACTTCAGTAAGGATGTTTTGTAAAGCATGTCTTGCTCTATCCATCCATGCCCTTGTTTGCAATTATGGAGTGCCATAGCTTGAGTCAATCGAGCTCTACTTTTGCTATCAAATGTTTCCTGGCAGATTGTTTACATGTTATTCAATTTTGCCAAGGTTGTTGTGGTTGATCCATGTATGCTATGTTATTGTTCTTGCCATGTATGTCTTCTATGCCATGTCTTCTTGATGTATGTATGCTTAGTTTATCATATAAGGCTCTGTGGTAGTGCATTGAGCTTGTAAACATGCGTACTTGTTATCAGTTTTTGACATGCCATGTTGCTGAATCTGTTAACGAAACTTTCGATATTGACATGGGTGTTACTATATTTTCTGATCCTTTTTGGCTTATGGTCACTAAAGGACTTTTGTTCTATGCTTTGATTATATTCATGCCATGCCTTTGTTTGCCATGATAAGTTCCTGTAACATGTTGTTTCATAGCTCTAAACATTGCAACCTGATGTTATTTCTGCCAATGCCTGAAACTGTTATTACTTGCAATCTTGCCATGTCATTTTGAGCATGTTCTAGTCATTTCTGGAGGTAGCTCAGTTCTCATGTTTTGTAATGCTTTACCTGTACATCATGCCCATGCCTTTTGTTTTCATATTGAGATGCTGTAGCTTGTTGTTTTGATGCTTGCAATATGCCTAGTGGCTGTTTTGGACAGATTGTTGCTTAAACTTGTATAGGGTGTATGTGTTGAACCGTTGCTCCGTTTTGAGTGTGCTCTATATGAAACTTTCTTGATTTTGCATGTAGTTTCATATTATCATGTTGGATCCTTGTTTTGAGGTGTTTTTTGATGTTTGTATGCATTTTGCATCAATGCCATGCTTATCTTGTTTTGCTCATATCTTCTAAGCCGTAGCTCCGAATCTAATGAACTTTATATGTAACTTGACTAGAATTTCGTGTAGATCATCGTGGTGCATTTTAACTTGCTGTTTAACAACTTGAACATAAAGTTATTCAGATCTGGACCAATTTCGAGGACTTACTGGAATTGTTATATGTTGTTTCCGGCCTCATTTAAACTTGTCTTGATGTGTTGCTCTTGCTTGCATCATCCCTTGCCATGAGTAGTTTCATGTAGCTTTGTCATGCATCAAGCTTGTTTGTGCATCATGTCTTGTTCATGGTGGTGTGTTTACTATGTTGTGTGCTCCTTCTTGTTAGTTCTGTTTCGTTGCGATCGTGAGGATTACGTTCGTCTACGCTTGGTTGGATTCATCCGTTCATCTTCTTCATGGACTCGTTCTTCTTCCTTGCGGGATTTCAGGCAAGATGACCTCTACCCTGGATCTCACTACTATCATTGCCATGCTAGTTGCTTCGTTCTATCGCTATGCTCGCTACCTATTACCTGTTTATCAAGCCATCCCAAATTGCCATGTCGCCTCTAACCTTTTGCACCTTCCTAGCAAACCGTTGTTTGGCTATGTTACCGCTTTGCTCAGCCCTCTTATAGCGTTGTTAGTTGCAGGTGAAGATGAAGTTTGTTCCTTGTTGGAACATGGAGATGTTGTTCCTTGTTGGAACATGTTTACTTGTTGGATATCACAATATATACTTATTTAATTAATGCATCTATATACTTGGTAAAGGGTGGAAGGCTCGGCCTTATGCAGTGTTTTGTTCCAATCTTGCCGCCCTAGTTTCCGTCATATCGGTGTTATGTTCCCGATTTTGCGTCCCTAGCAGTCGGGTGATTTATGGGACCCCTTGACAGTTCGCTTTGAATAAGACTTTTCCGGCAAGGCCCAACATTGGTTTTACCATTTGCCTCACCTACCCCTTTTTCCCTTGGGTTTAGGGCCAAGGGTCATCTTTATTAGCCCCCGGACGGTGCTTCTCTAAGTGCTGGCTTGAACGTAAACTAGGGCCCCTCGTGGCAACTCAAGGTTTGGTTTTACTCGTAGGATGTCTCATCCGGTGTTGCCCGAGCGAGATATGTGTAGCTCCTATCGGGATTGTCGGCGTCGGGGCTTTGCTGGTCTTGTTTTATTCTTTGTCGAAATGTCTTGTGCAGGATTCGAGACTGATCGGGTCTTCCGGGAGAAGAATATCCTTGTTGATCGCGAGAGCTTATCATGGGCTAAGTTGGGACACCCTGCAGGGTTTGAACTTTGAAAGCCGTGCCAGCGGTTATGTGGCGAGATGGGAATTTGTTAATGTCGGTTGTAGAAAACCGAAGTTGATCTTAATTAAAATACACCAACCGTGTGCGTACGTGAGTGTCTCTTTTGGGGTCAATCGAGAGAGAACACGGTTTACGGGTTATGTCGGCGTGGTAGGAGTTCAGGATCACTTCTTGATCATTACTAGTTGTGACCGTTCCTTTGTTCCTCTTCTGCTCTCATTTGCGTATGTTAGCCACCATATATGCTTAGTCTGCTGCAACCTCACCACCTTTATCCCTTCCTTTCCCTTTAAGCTTTGCTAGTCTTGATACCCATGGTAATGGGATTGTTGAGTCCTCGTGGCTCGATTACTACACCACCGATTGCAGGTACAGGTTTGCGATGATCATGGCCGAGGCGATGTTTGCTTGTGTTGAGTTCTTCTTACGCTTCTTCTTGATCGGGGATAGGTTCGGTCGGCGCGGCTAGCGGGTGGATGTCATTTGAGTTTACTTTATGTTTCATCCGTAGTGGATGTTGATCTTATATGTGATGTTGATGTATTCTTGTGGCATTAGTGCCTTGTGTATTATCCCCATCTATTATGTAATGTTGATGTAATGATATCCACCTTGCAAAAGCGTTTCAATATCTGGTCTATCCTTGGTGGGACCGTCAAGTTCCTTTGGATAGGGTAGCATATTAGGCGTGACAACTAATTGCGTTGGTTGAGAGCTACTTGTTTTACGAGAGTGCGAGGGACTTGCGTGTACCTCCTCTTGGATTGATACCTTGGATCTCAAAAACTGAGAAATACTTACGCTACTTTGCTCATCATCCTCTCCTCTTGGAAATCACGCGATGCTCAAGAGGTATACGCACCACCGGCATGTGGCTGAAGACTGTTTGGCGGTGGTGGTGGCGGCTCAAGGGTGTAGGTTGAAGATGAGATGAGGCCCTTGATTTGCATCCAAAGGCTGCAAAATCTCTGACCATAGATGAAAAAGTCAGTTGGTGACGTGTAGCCTCACCTCTAGTGCGTTAGGTTTGACGGTAAAATTCAGTTTCGGCAAAAATTCAGTTTAAGCGTTAAGTTCAGTTTCAGAGTTAAATTCAGTTTGACGAGTTAAGTTTAGAGATGAGCAGCTGATGTATACATCTAGCACTTTGTGGTTATGTATTTCGTCATCTATTGGAGATGCTATTAGAATTCCTTGAGGTTAACATTGTCTCTCTTGTCTTGCTTGAGCCTCGGCGTCGTACAACTCACGGAGCTGCTCCAACGTGAAACCCTCCATCACTGGAGCAGTACCTCGGGCTCCATCTCCAGGCGCCTAAGATCTTCTTCCTCCTCCAGGCAGCCAAGTCAGCGAGCATCCTCACGGCCAACCCAATCACGCTGAGATCGACATGCCGCCAAAGAGGTTGTACACTTCTTGTGGTTTGACTTAATCTCACCATGCTTCTTTGCATCCTATGATCTTCCAATTCTTGTAGACAAACACCCAGTTGGCAGAAATCCTGTGTTTTAAATTCTCTATTTTGCACGTGCATTCCTATCCTATTCTGTCGATTTCCTATCCCTGCATTGTTAGAATCCTCAAATTCAGACAAGCCTTTACACAATTACTTATTACACATATGTGTCAAAAACCTTGTGTGGTTTGTCCTGCTCTTGATCTGTGTTCCACCCAGCTCAGTGCTCCAGACGGAATGGTTCACCACACGGGATCCGCTCTCGAGACTATCTTTAGCGCCTCGAGATCTTCTTCCCTTGCGCACTGACATTGCATTACCATCATCAAGCTGAGCGAGGACCTTGAGGGACTACGGGTCCGCAGAGAGTCGCACTCTTCGTATGCCTTACGTTATGCATCGCTTAATATGATGACATGCTACTTTATCGTCGTGTTCACCTATTGACTCGACTCAGGTCCAAACTTATCTTTGAAACTTGAGTTTTAAATGGTTGTGGGGTACATATTGGGGCAGCAATCTGTCTATCATCTACTATCTGGTTAATCTCGGTGTCTACTATGAGGTTCATGTTGGGTGAAACAAACATTAAAGGGCCATTATATGTATTTTTTAACTAAAGCTATTATCTGCTGCTATCATTGGTTTTGGGTCTATCCACGAGTTTGCTACCTTCACTCTAGATTTGTGCATGCACTCCTTACATAATCTCACTATGTTTTATTCCTATGCATGTTAGATTGTACACAAATGGAACGAACATGTACAACAAAAGAAGCGAGCCTTGCTGGCAATAAAATTTCATGACGTCGCTCCATGGTGGAAAGCAGCCCCTCCACCCATTTGGATCGTAATCAAGAGGAAGATAACTGTTAGGGGATTGAACGAAGACCACTCTATTTACCCATGAGGTCTTGCTCTAACTTGGCATCTTGATGTTGGTAATATCATGCATATGGTGCCTTGCATGCTTATACATCCAAGATGTCATCTGCAGTTTGGACATGCTTTGTGTCAATGCCATCTATTTAGTTTCTTTATTATTGAATCATAAAATGCCATCTTGTTTAGCCGGCATCATATATGTGAATTTTGCAATGCCACCGGTTGAGGTCATCTTATTTGAATTATATCATGACATCATTTTTTATTACGTGTTAAATTTGTCAAGAATTTTAGTACATTCAATTAATCTTCCTATGCATCACCATTTGACCGGTCATGGAAAAATCTGGGTGGAAACAAGGTCTTTAGAGCGGACAATGCTTCGATGGAGCGCATGTCTTGCTGGTTATGATAGCTCCTCGGAGGAGGATTTAGAGATGACTACGGGTCCTATTCCCCCCTCCCGAGGTGCATGCTCTAACTTGGCAGGGTTATGTTGCTCATATCGTCGTATGGTATCTTGCATTGCTATGTCATTTGCTTAGTTTAGACATGATTTGTGTAATCCATGTTTAGTGCCTAATTACCATATATGGAATTATGCAATGTCATCTTGTTGCAAGACATTATATTGTGAATTATGCAATGCTATCTTGTTGCAAGGCATTATATATGTAATTAGCAATGCCATGTTGTTTAAGCGTCATATATGGATTATATCATGCCGTCCTTTTTTGTATTTCGATTGCTTTTGTGGACAACTTTTGTATATTCAACTGCTCTTCCTATGCATCAGCCATTTGAATTGGTGATGGAGAAATCGAAGTGAAAACAGGTCTTGAGCGACAATGCTACCTGCAAGCGATATTGTTGGTTACATATAGCTCTTGAGGAGGATTGAGAGATGACCGTCCTATTATCCCCAGGTGTATGCTCAAACTTGGCAGGGTTATATTACTCATATCATGCATATGTTGTATTGCAATGCTTAGTTTTACATCATATACACGATATTGCATGCCATCTCCTTAGTTGACACATCATAGCGATTTCCCTCTGCTCACTTCCTTAGTATATAAATCATATATTTGAATTATATCATGCCATGATGTTTACATAGACAACATGTATCTGAATTATGGCATGCAACCCATTTCTAAAGACATAATATTTATATCATCTCATCCTTTACATAGTCATCATATTTTGAATTATGTCATTCTATCCGTGAATTATATCATGACATCATGTTTCCATCGACGCATGTTTGTGATTTATGGCATGCCAACCACTTTAGACACATCTTATAGTTATATCATGTCATCTTGTTTACATAGTCATCATATTTTTAGTATGTCATTCTATCTGTTTAGTTAGCCATCATACATGTGAAATTGTGTCATGCTATCTGTTTAATTAGCCATCATATATTTGAAATTTTGTCCTGCTATTCTTTGGTTAGACAACATAAATGTGAATTATTTCATGCCTGTTTTCTTCCCTACTATCCATTGCACCTGTCTATCTTACAATGTTGTACATTCAATTACTTTTCTTGTTTATCAACCATTTCAATTGAAGGAGTGATGGAGTATCTATGGAGTAAAACAGGTCTTGAAAAATTGTCTACAAGTCGTGGAGATAGAACCACGGTTGTACTTCCTAACCCACCATACCAGACTCAATGATTGTACCCTACCGGTTGAGGAGAACCAGCTACACCTTCTATAACCCCGAGATAGTAACCGGTTCCGTTGACACAACCTCTCCACAAGGCACCCAAACACGATCGGTTAGTAAAGGACTGGTTGCCCAAAGCACGAGGACCACCACTCGAACCCCAAGTCACGCTAAAGGAAGAAGAATTGTTCTCAGGTCAGGTTCGTGGTATGGTTCATACTATTGCTCTTGCATCTTGTTTTACTCATACCAACTAATTTCAAATTTGAAGGATGCAATTGAAACTCCAATGGCAACAGGTATGTTTAAACCTTTCTTTAACGTGTTTTGTTGTAACTACTCTATGTTGATTTCGTTTCAATTGAATAACAGTTATGTTCTCATGCCATGCACATTACAAGTGTTGTTATTCTGTGTAGTTTCCCACTTATATTCCTTCTATGCTTTGTCTTAAATAGATATGATTGAATGTATCTATCTTGATTTGGAAACATAAACTAGAATGATAGTGGATGTGGGGTTCAGCAAACCCTTAAGGTTGAACACTGGGTCTTGCGAAGTCTTCCTCCTACCGATCTGCCTAGCTCTCTAAGTTCTGAAGAACTTGATGAACTCACAACCAGAGGACGAGATTTATCTTGGTTGGGCCACCATTACGGTGTAATATCCTACTCGGTGTGGTGGTGGTGGATTCCTCTTGGGATGATGATGAACGATGCGAGGAGAAGAACAGCCTCACGAGTTGAGGTGTTCTTGTGCTTGGTGAAATTTTGGGGTGGGTGAACTGCTCGATGCCACCTCTTGTGGTAGCAGCTCTACTTATACAGGCCCTAGTCCTCTTCCCAAATATGAAGGGAGCCAACAACGGTGGCAAATTTGAAGGGGACAGCTAGTACAAGCTATCGACAAAGCGGTCTTGCTGCGAAAAGCTCTCGTGGTGGCGCCGTCTTGGGCTCCATGATGACCCCGTCTTGCCGTCTTCCGCCATGGTCTCGTTGCACCAATATAGCAACCTTTGCACGATGCCTCGGTCTCTTCCTGCTTTGGCCTCCTTAGCACCAAAAATAAGGATGATGCGGCCTTATTTGGTGTCGTTCGTCATGGCTCACATCACGAGCCTCAGGGTTTGCCCATTGATATCTCCGCTCCTTGTGAGCCTGCCAGCTAGGCCCTCCGGGGAGGTCTTGCATCGTCCGCCTCGTGAGGCTTGCCCTCGCGGGTCTTGGTTGCCTTGTATGAAGATGGGTCTGCCGGCTGTTAGCCATCCGTGGGCGGCGAGCCGTCTGGACCACCGTCCGAAGCGCCGGGTAGCCCGGGCCCAAGGTGCGCTTCGGGCTTGGCCGTGGCGAATCAAGTCAAGTTGAAGCACCGGCGTGTTGGGGACGTAGTAATTTCAAAAATTTCCCGCTGCGCAAGATCATGGTGATGCATGAGCGAGAGGGAGAGTGTTGCCTACCTCATAGACCGCGGCGTTAACGCAGCGGTTGATGTAGTCTTCGTTTTCATGATCCGACCGATCAAGTACCGAGCCGGCACCTCGAGTTCAGCACGTTCAACCCGATGGCGTCCCTCGAACTCCGATCGGGAGTGTTGAGGGAAGTTTTCACCGGCGTGGTGGCGATGATGATGTTCTCTTGCGGAGGGCCTCGCCTAAGCACCTATATTATGGAGTGGACTATGGTGGAGGGCACCGCTCGGCTAAAAGATCAAATGATCAATTGTTGTGTCTCTAGGTGCCCCCTGCTATATAAAGGGCAAGGAGGGAGGTGCGGCCAGCCAAGAGGGCGCGGGGAGTCCTACTCTGGGGTAGGACTCCTCCTTCTTTTGAACTAGGGTGGAGGGGAAGAGGAGGAGAGGAAGGAAAGGGCCGCCCCTCTCCTTGTCCTATTCGGACTAGGGGGGGCATGGCCCCCGCCTCTTCCTCTTCTCCCAGGCCACTATGGCCCATTAAGCCTCCGGGGAGTTCGTTAACCTCCGGTACTCGGTAAAATCCGATTTCACTGGAACACTTCCGATATCCAAATATAGGCTTTCAATATATCAATCTTCATGTCTTGACCATTTTGAGACTCCTCGTCATGTCGTGATCACATCCGGGACTCGAACAACCTTGGTACATCAAAACATATAAACTCATAATATAAATGTCCGAAGCGTTAGCGTGCGGACCCTACGGGTTCGAGAACTATGTGACATGACCGAGACCGTCTCGGTCAATAACCAATAGCGGAACCTGGATGCTCATATTGGCTCCCACATATTCTATGAAGATCTTTATCGGTCAGACCGCTAACAACATCGTTGTTCCCTTTGTCATCGGTATGTTACTTGCGAGATTTGATCATCGGTATCTCAATACCTAGTTCAATCTCATTACGGCAAGTCTCTTTATCGTTCCTTAATACATCATCCATAACTCTCATTAGTTGCAATGCTTAAAGGCTTAAGTGATGTCCATTACCAAGAGGCCGGAGATACCTCTCCACAATCGGAGTGACAAATCATAATCTGAAATCCCAACCCAACAAGTACCTTTGGAACACGGAGCACCTTTATAATTACCGATTCGTTGTGCGTTTGGTAGCACACAAGTGTTCCTCGGTAAATGGGAGTTGCATAATCTCATAGTCATAGGAACATGTATAAGATGAGAAGCTGGCAAATCTGCGATGAATGTAAGCTAACGGTGGGTCAAGTCAATCACATAATTCTCCTAATGATGTGATCCGTTAATCAAATGACAACCCATGTCAATGGCTAGAAACTTAACCATCTTTGATCAATGAGCTAGTCAAGTAGAGGCATACTAGTGACACTGTTTGTCTATGTATTCACACATGTATCATGTTTCGGTTAACAATTCTAGCATGAATAATAAACATTTATCATGATATAAGGAAATAAATAATAACTTTATTATTGCCTCTAGGCATATTTCCTTGATCTCCCACCACTAGAGTCAATAATCTAGATTACGTTAATGATTCTAACACCATGAAGCCTTGGTCTGATCATGTTTTTCGTGGAGCAGGCTTAGTTACGGGCTGCAAATTCAGATCTATGTATCTTGCAAATTTCTATGTCTCCCACGGACTAAATCCGGATGGAATTGAGGCGTCTCTTGATGTGCTTGGTTCTCTTGTGAAATTTGGATTCATTAGCCAACAATTGCAGTATTGTCATAAAGATTTTCATTGGAACCGATGCACTAGGTATGACACCTAGATCGATATGAACTCCTTCATCAGACTCCTTCATTTGCCTTCGAAGCAGCTATCTACTCCTTCACCGTACATCCCTCCACGGCTTTGTTTAGGCGAGGCTCCACGTTCAATGTAAACATGTATCCGGTTTGCGATTTAGAATCGTCGGATCGGTGTCAACTTTTGCATCAACTAACTTTCTGACGATCTTTGTCACCTCCATAAACAGAAACATATCCTTAGTCCTTTCGGGTATTTAGGATGTTCTTGACCATTGTCAAGTGATCCTCTGTATACTTTGGTACCTCCCCTAGACTTATAGCAAGGCACACATGGTCTGGTACACATCATTGCATACATGATGAGCCTATGGATGAAGCATAGGAACATCTTTCATTTATCTCTATCTTCTGCGGTGGTGGGCATTGAGTCTTACTCAACTTCACACCTTGTAACAAGGAAGAAACCCTTTCTTTGCTTGATCCATTTGAACTTCTTCAAAACTTTGTCAAGGTATGTGCTTTGAAAGTCAATTAAGTGTCTTGATCTATCTCTTAATCTTGATGCCTATATATAGCCTTCACAGGGTCTTTCATTGAAAAACTCTTATTGAAGTATCCCTTATCATCCGAAATTCTATATCATTTCTAATCAGCAATATGTCATCCACATATATTAGAA
Source organism: Aegilops longissima (assembly GCA_021605205.1). Lineage (NCBI taxonomy): Eukaryota > Viridiplantae > Streptophyta > Magnoliopsida > Poales > Poaceae > Aegilops > Aegilops longissima. The sequence continues at coordinate 17,370 of JAHIAM010002675.1, forward strand.
ATGCTCAGCTCCACTCCTTTCTTGTAAATAGGGCTTCTCAAAATTTTGTACAAAACCAAATGCTTTGATCACACTATCAAGCGTTTATTCAACTCGGGTCACCAGTCCATAAATGGATCATTGGAGCTTGCACACTTTGTTAGCTCCTTTGGATCGACAAAACCTTCCGTTGCATCATATACAACTCTTCTTCAAATCCATTCATGAATGCTGTTTTGACATCCATTTGCCAAATTTCATAATCATAGAATCGGCAATTGCTAACATGATTCGGACAGAACTTAAGCATTTCGGTGAGAAGTCTCATCGTAGTCAATCTCTTGAACTTGTAGAAAACCTTTTGCAACAAGTCGAGCTTTATAAACGATAACATTACCCGGTCGTCTTCTTCTTGAAGATCCATTTATTCTCAATTGCTTGCCGATCATCGGGCAAGTCAACAGATCCACACTTTGTTCTCATACATGGATCCCATCTCAAATTTCATGGCCTCTAGCCATTTATCCGAATCTGGGCTCACCATCGCTTCTTCATAGTTCGTGGTTCGTCATGGTCTAGTAACATAACCTCGAAAGGATTACCTACCACTCAGTGCGGATCTTACTTGGTTGACCTCGAGGTTTAGTAACAACTTGATCGAAGTTTCATGATCATCATCATTAACTTCCTCACCAATTGGTGTGTATGAAAACGGTTTCTGCGATGAACTACTTTCAATAAGGGGCGGTCGTTCCTCATCAAGTTCTACTTTCCTCCCTCGCTTCTTTAGAGAAACTCCTTCTCGAGAAGATTCAATTTAGCAACAAAGTCTTGCCTTTGGACTGTGATAGAAGGTGTACCCACAGTCTCCTTTGGGTATCCTATGAGGCACATTTCTCGATTTGGGTTCGAGCTAATCAGGTTGAAGCTTTTCACAAAGCATCAGCCCAAACTTTAAAGCGACAACTTTGGTTTCTTGCCAAACCACGATTCATAAGGTGTCGTCTCAGCGTTTGATGGTGCCCTATTTAACATGAATGCGCGTCTCTAAAGCATAACCCCAAAAGATAGCGGAAATCATGAAAGACATCATAGATCGCACCATATCTACTAAAATACGATTTAGTTTGGACACACCATTACGTTGTGTTGGGTGGCTGAGTTCGAAACTATTCGCATTGTTTCAAATGTAGACCAAACTTCGTAACTCAAATATTCTCCTCCACGATCAGATCGTAGAAACTTTATGTTCTTGTTATGATGATTTTCAACTTCACTCTGAAATTCTTTGAACTTCTCAAATGTTTCAGACTTATGTTTCATTAAGTAGATATACCCATATCTGTTAAATCATCTGTGAAGGTGAGAAAATACGATATCCACCAGAGCCTCAACATTCATCGGACCACATACATCGTTGTATGATTCCAACAAATCTCTTGCTCTCTCCATAGTTCTAGAGAACATCGTTTTAGTCATCTTGCCCATGAGGCAGGTTCTAGTACCAAGTGATTCATAATCAAGTGGTTCAAAAGTCCTCGGTATGGAGTTTCTTCATGCGCTTTACACCTATATGACCTAAGCGGCGATTGACAAATAAATTCACTACCATTATCAACTCTGCATCTTTTGGCTTCAACATTATGAATATTGGTATCACTACTATCGAGATTCATCAAAAATAGACCACTCTTCAAGGGTGCTTGACCATAAAAGATATTCTCATATAAATAGAACAACCATTATTTCTGATTTAAATGAATAACTGTCTCGCATTAAACAAGATCCGATATAATGTTCATGCTCACGGCACCAAATAACAATTATTTAGGTCTAAAACTAATCCGAAGATAGATGTAGAGGTGCGTGGACCGCATCAATCGACTTTGGAACCATTCCAGCACGTCACCTCGTCCTTAGCCAATCTTCCAATCCATAGCCCTGTTTCGAGTTGAAAATATTGCGAGAACCGATCAAATACCTAGGTGAACTGCGAGCATTAGTAAGGTACCATCAATAACATGTATATCCATTACCTTTGTTCATTGCCATCCTTCTTATCAAAATACTTGGGGTAGTTCCGTTGTGCTGGATGAAGCACTCGATCTCGAGGCTTAGGTCCAGACTTGGGTTTCTTCTCTGACGCAACTTGCTTGTTGTTCTTCTTGAAGTTCCTTCTTCTTCCCTTTGCCCTTTCTTGGCTGGTGGTCTTATTGACCATCAACACTTGATGCTCCTTCTTGATTTCTACCTCCGCAGCTTTAGCATTCGAAGGCTCGGGAATAGTCTTATCCATCCCTTGCATGTTATAGTTCATCACAAGCTCTTGTAGCTTGGTGGCGTGATTGAGAACTTCAATGGCGCTATCATCGGAAGATTAACTCGGTTGAATCAAGTGATTGCTACCGGACATCTTGAGTATATGCCAGCGGTATTCCTCCATCTTGCAATTTAGAACTTATTGGAACTTCATATCTCAATTGGGCATTCTTTTGAAATATTAACTTCAACTCTGGAACATCTCATATGCTCCATGGCGTTCAAAGCCGTTGAAATCCGGTTCTAAGCCGTAAAGCATGGTACATTGAACTATCGAGTAGTCATCAACCGTGACTTCCGAGGCATAAATGTCGCATTTGGCGGTGGTACACCTAAGCGGTGCTTCTAGGGAAAACTCTTACGTCCGACAATGAGATAATCCTCAAATTCGGACCCAGTCCGTAATTGCTACCATCATCTTAACTTTCTTAAGGAACATTAAAATTCAACGAAAACAATACACGGGCCATCTATCTACAATCAACCGGACAAGCAGATACTATCGGTCTAAGTTCATGATAAATTAAGTTCAATTAATCATATTCAGAACTCCCTAGATAGACATCCCTCTAATCCTCTAAGTGATCCGTGATCCATATCAACTAAACCATGTCCGATCATCCGTGAGATGGAGTAGTTTCAATGGTGAACATCACATGTTGATCATATCTACTATATGTGTAACACCGGAGTAACTTTCCATATTTGTAACTCCGACTCTTGCCATTTTCGGCATTGATATATGATATTCCCTCCGTGGTTGGGTTTTCTCCATTTTGCTTTTTGTCCGTGTCATGCATTTTATATTATGTCATCATGTGCATGCATTTGCATCGTGTTATCTCATGATTCGACTTTTTCCGTTGTCCGTTTTCAATACCTCCTATCTCTCGGCGGTCCTTTGTTTTTCTGTCGGTATTAAACCTTCTCGAAATGGACCGAGGTTTGTCTAGTGGCCTTGGTATACCCGGAGACCACGGTCAAGTTTGGTCATTTGGAGCTGTTTGGTACTCAGGTTAACCTTTCATAAAGGCCTCTTTAAGTTGCAGCCCAACACCCTCAAACAGCCCAATAACCCATCTAAGTCACCTCCATGCTCTCCGTCGTTCGATCCGATCGTGTGGCAACACCTCATTTGGACTCTCCAGCTCCCTCTATGCCTATTTAAGCAAACCCTCCCGTCCAAATTCCGGATCAATTCCTCCCAAACCCTAATTGTCCTCCGCCCGGGCGTGTCCGCGCAGACGTCGTTCGCCCGCCCCCGGACCTATCGCGCGCCGCCCGGGCGAGCCGCCTCCGCCGACCCGCCCGAGCCGCGGGGCCCTCCCCGGGCAGCTCCCGCCGCCCCGCCCGCCCTCCGCGCCCGCCGCCCGGCCGCCCAGCCGCCGCCTTCCCTCGCCTTGCCGCCGGCGCGCCGCCCGCCCGCGCCCGGCAAACCCTCCCAAACCTCCCGCCGCTCCGGCCGACGCGCGCCGCCGCCCGGCGTCCTCCTCCCGGCGAACGCCCGCCCGATCCGCCGTCGGTGAGCCCGATCAACCTCGGGCTCCGCGCCGTTGACCTCTTCTCTCTCTTTTTCTTCTAAGTCCTTTATCTTGTTAATTTCGTGCATTTTTCAACGTGCTATATCTCCCATCCGTAGATCCATTTTTCGCGTATAATATGTCAAAATGTTCGTCTCGAAGAGTAGATCATTTCATTCCATTGCATCATTTTCATTTGAGCTCATCTTGATGCCCGAAATGCTGTTGGAAGAGTGCATGGTGCTGATAGTTTCTGATTTTTATCAGGAGTTGCACTTTTGTTATTTTGCTATGATTAATATGTGCCCTATGAATTTGATTCCTACATGAGTTTTGTAAAATGCCATGTCATCTTTCCAGTGGTATATGCCATGTATTTTTGTGATCTATGTGGTGACTAGCACAAGCATGCAAAGTAGGTGTCCTAATGTTGCTGATTTCAGCCCTGTTTTAGCTGATTTTGATGCCATGTTTGCTTGAGGATACGAGAGATCTATGCATATTTTGAGATACTTCAGTAAGGGTGTTTTGTAAAGCATGACTTGCTCTATCCATCCATGCCTTTGTTTGCAATTATGGGATGCCATAGCTTGAGTCAATCGAGCTCTACTTTTGCTACCAAATGATTCCTGGCAGATTGTATCGTGTTATTCAATTTTGCCTAGCTTGTTGTGGTTGATCCATATATGCTATGTTAGTGTTCTTGCCATGGATGTCTTCTATGTCATGTCTTCTTGATGTATGTATGCTTAGTTTATCATTTGAGGCTCTGTAGTGAGTGCATTGAGCTTGTTAACATGCCATCTCGTTATCAGTTTTTGACATGTCAAGTTGCTGAATCTGTTAACAAGACTTTCAATATTGACATGGGTGTTACTATATTTTCTAGTCCTTTTTGGCTTATGGTCAGTAAGGGACTTTTGTAATAGGCTTTGAGTAGATTCATGCCATGCCATGTTTTGCTATTTTGAGTTCCTGTAGCATGTAGTTTTGATGCTCTGAACATTGTAACCTGTTACTGTTGTTTTGCCATGTCCAGCCTGTTACTTTGAGCACTTTTGCCATGCTTGTTTGAACCTGTTATGATGTGAACTAGCCGGCTCAGTGCTCATCTTTTGTCGAGCATCATGTGAGTCACTGCCATGTGCTTTGTTGTTACGTTTGGGTGCAGTAGCAATTAATTTTGCTTGCAAAGTGGCATCATGCTGTTAATGGCAGATTTGCCATTCTTGTTTTGCCCATTTGCAAACCGTGCATCCGTTTCGGTGATCTTTATATCGATTTCAACGAAATCATCTCATCTTTCAGTGGCATGCTTGGTTTGCCAAGTTGATGCCTGGTTCATCATTACCTTCGGGGCCACAAAGCATTGCATACCTCATCATGCATATCATGTCATGTTTTGCATCATGTTGGTTGTGCATTGCACCGTGATTTATTTGGTTCCTTTGTTTGTGTTGTTGCTTTGGGTAGAGTGGGAGGCATGCGTGACGAGGGCCTGTTGAAACGTTTTAGGATCAAGCTTTCGACAACTCGAGAACATTGCGGGCAAATGACCATACCCTCGAAATCACTTCTATCTTTGCTATGCTAGTTGCTCGCTCTTTTGCTATGCCTATGCTCGATGCCTACCACTTTAAATCATGCCACCCATATTGCCATGTCAAACCTCTAACCATCCTTTCCTAGCAAACCGTTGATTGGCTATGTTAGCTTTGCTCGCCCTCTTATAGCGTTGCTAGTTGCGGTGAAGTTGAAGTTTGTTTTGTTGGAACATGGAGATGTTGTTCCTCTTTGGAACATGTTTACTTTTGGGGATATCACAAATATATCTGCTATAATTAATACATCTATATACTTGGTAAAGGGTGGAAGGCTCGGCCTTATGCAGTGTTTTGTTCCTCTTGCCACCTAGTTTCCGTCATACGGTGTTATGTTCCTTGATTTTGCGTTCCTTACGGTTGGGTGATTTATGGGACCCCCTTGACAGTTCGCTTTGAATAAGACTTTTCGCAAGGCCCAACATTGGTTTTACCATTTGCCACCTAAGCCTTTTTCCGGGTTCTGGAGACTCAAGGGTCATCTTTATTTTAACCCCGGGCGGTGCTCCCAGTGTTGGTCCAAGCTACCGCCCGGGTACCAAACAACTCAGGTTGGCCTAAAGCTTAGGGATCCGGTGTGCCCGAGACGAGATATGTGCAGCTCCTTTCGGTTTGTCGGCACATCCGGGGCTTCTTTGGACTTGTTTTATTGCTGAGATGTCTTGTAGTCCGGGTTCGAGATTGATGGGTCTTCGGTAGAAGGAATATTTCTTGACCGTGAGAGCTTATAATGGGCTAAGTTGGGACACCCCGGTATTATCTTTTCGGCCGTGCCCGCGGTTATGGAGATGGGAATTTGTTAATGTCGGTTGTAGAAACCTAAAGTTGACCTCAAATAAAATACATCAACGCGTGTGTAACCGTGATGGTCTCTTTCGTGGTCCGGAAGTGAACATGTTGGAGTTATGTCGGCGTAAGTAGTTGGATCACTTCTTGATCGCTATAGTTCACGACCGGGCTTTGCTTCTCTCCTGCTCTCTTTTGGTAGCCACCATATATGCTACCGCTTGTTGCAGCTCCCTTTAATACCTTGTCCTTCCTATTAGCAAATAGTCTTGATCTCGGGTGTGAGATTCTGAGTCCCGTGACTCAGATACTTCAAACAGTTCGGTTCGATGAGGCCGGTCGGTGATTCCACCGAGCTCAAGTGGGAGTTCGACGAGGCGTGGTGTTATATGTCGTTTCAGATGATCGTAGTGGTGCCCAGTTGGGCGATTCGGGGATGTGTTAGCATTTGGGTATCTTCTTTATTTTGGTTCCGTAGTGGACCTTGGTGTACTCGAATGATGAATGTTATTTATGTCGTGTGGGGCTGTAAGCCAACTATTATCCTTTTAATTATTACATGGGTTTGTGAAGATTACCTCACTTGCGACATTGCTTTCAATGGGTTATGCCTCTAAGTCGTGCCTCGCCGGGGAGATATAACGCTCGGAAAGTTGGTTCGAGCCTTCCCGACAAGGCCCCTACTTGATTGTTTCTGGCGTTGTTGAGTCTAGAATGGAAAAATGTTTTGAGTCTTAGGATTTATATATCGGAGAGGTTCTTTTGCTTCCGTCCCGACCTGGTGAGGTATCGGCGTAAGGTTTTGACTCTTCTCTCCTCAAATTTCACTAAAATTTTTTTAGGATCACGTGGGTATCTTGGAATCGTTGATGGTTTTGTGGCGGAACATTGTTCTTGGTGCCTCCATTTAGGGGTTGTGGCGGTGTCCGGGGAGTTGAGCTCCGGTGTTGTCGTCACAATTTTATCGTTGGATTCGGAATACTGAGTTTTACCGACATGAAATCTCTTTTGTGCATTGTTGGTGAGATAACCATGCCCGATCGTGGGAGTCGATATTGCCATGACTTGCAAACGGATGTTTTTTGGGTCGGTACCACGATTTCCAGGTTTCTTGGTTATGTGTTGACGGATGGATCTTTGGATCTAGGTATTGTTAGTTTGGGTGATATTTTTTGTCCCTTTCCCCAACACCGATTGCATAACCAAAAGTTTGGGAGTTTATAGGTGGGAATTCTAGTAGCTTACGGGATATTCTTTCCGCGGATGTATGATTTGAGATTGGGGTTCAACGTTTAGTGGTCCGCTCTTTCACGGTCGATTCGTGGTGGGAGGCGTCTTAAAGAATCCTTGGCTATGCTGATTGGGGGTCTTGTTAGTCATCGTGGCGTCCGCTATCGTCGTGCCCGTTGACCCCCAAACACTTTGGCGAAATCTCTATCATGTGTTGTTCCTCATTCTAAAGCCAACCTTTTGTTTCATTATGATATTGATTTGTTTTAAGCGATGTTGTTTCCATATCTTTATCTAAGTGGCTTCTCACCTTATTGGATGTGTGATGATTAACTTTGGAATTCATTGTTCATTCTTGTTGAATGTTTATTGGTTATGTTGCAATTTCTATCCGTTGATTCTACTTATCTATTTTTATCAAAGGACTAACGGATGTCACCCTCTTGGGATGGCTCCCTGGCGTCGAATCCGGATCGCAATGATGGGGATCGTCAATCCTCCACCTCCACCTCCCCTCCGCCTCGGGGCGGCAAGCTATCATGGCAGCCACCAATGCCAATGCTCAGATGATTTTGCAGCTCTTGCAAACGTCTGGGGCAAGGCAATCAAGGCAATCAAGGCAATCAAAATCAAGGTCAAGGCAACAATCAGCCCACTTTGCTACCTCGGTCGGTTTCGCTAATCAGCGAAGTCTTTCGGTTTACGTGTTGAGGCAAGGCCGATGATTGGTTAGTGGACATCTGCAAGCACTTTGGTTGCAATGTCGGAACGAGGACTTTGTCAAGTTTGCATCGTTTCAACTCAAGGATCAAGCTTTGAATGGTTCGCAATACAAAGATTCGGAGGAGGTCGTGTCATTACAGGATGAGTTCGCCGTGATTTCGAGCTCATCACATTCAAAGAGTGTTGTTGAGACAAGCGTGAGGAGTTCCGCAATCTCAAGCAAGGCACCTTGTCCTTTATCAATACAATATCCATTCGGCTTCGCTTCGTTTTGCTAAGCAAGATGTACGATGAAAAGATGATCTATCGTTCGGGGGTGGTGCGAAGAAGATCGCAATTACCTCTTGTCTTTGAGCGGATAAGTATGATGATTTCTACAACATGGCACTCAAGCAAAAGCGCACAGCTCAAATCGAGGCTTCTAAGAAGAGAATGGGGATGATTCAGTCCTCCTCGTCCTCTCAAGTGGCAAAGCAGCGAAGTTTTACCCCCCCTCCTCCGTTTCGGCCCGGGGGAAGAACTGGTGGCGTGGATCTTCCCACCCCCAACCCAAGCTATCGAACAAGTCTAATTCTCAAGCTTCAAGGTCAAGTGCCCTTACCGTCCCTCTGGTCACTTGCAACAAGTGTCGTGGAAGGGTCACTATCTTGAACAAGTGCTTCAACCGGGTCTTCCCCCTCCTCCTTAAATCTTCCGCAATGCGGTGGTCAAGCATAATCCAAAGTATGCCAAGGTCAATATGATGAATGCAGCTCGGCGGAGGATTCTTGGATGTGCTAATGGGTAATCTTCTTGTTAATGATATTCCCAAAAGTCTTATTTGATCTTTGGTGCATCGCATTCTTTCATTTCTAGACCTTTTGCATCTAAGCATGAGTTGGTTTTTCAAAATTGCCTAAACCATTGGGTTGTTCTCGGGTAAATTCATGCTGGCTACATGGTTCGGATGTCTCTATCAAGATGGGCGATTATAGATTTCTTCTAAAAGTTGTCCTTGGTGACTCGGATATTGATCTTATTCTCGGAATGGTGGCTTTATCGGCCAAAAGCTCAAATTGATTGTGCTGGGGGAAATTCAATTGACTCATTCTTCTAATGATGTGATCATCTATGCCCTCTGATGAAACCATTGGTTGTTTTCTCTCAATGAGAAGGCGAATTGAATGCCATCTCTCGATTCGTCGTTTGTGAGTACCAAGATGTCTTTCGGAAGAGCTTGGGTATGCCTCCTCATCGGCCGGTGGAGTTGTTTCGATCTTGAGCAAGCCTTGAACCCGTTTCAGCGTCCTTACAAGCTTGGACCGATGAGCTGAAGGAATTGAAGAAGCAGCTCGATGAACAAGCGTCTGGTTTGATCGGACGAGTTCATCTCCTTGGGGTTGTGGTGTTCTTTTGTCGGAAGAAGGATGGCCGGACCGACTTTCGTCGATTACCGTCCATTGAATAAAAGACAATCAAGAACAAGTATCCACTTCCCAACATCAATGAGCTTTTGAGCAACTCAAAGGTGCTGGTGTTTCTAAGCTTGACCCGTTGGGGTATCATCGTTGCATTCGTGAACAAGATATTCCCAAGCGGCATTGAACAAGCTTTGGTTCTTATGAATATCTTGTCATGTCTTTCGGCCTCGTCAATGCTCCTCCAACCTTCTCCGGGATGATGAACTTCATATTTCCTTAACCAATGAGTTGTCTTGGTCTATCTTGATGATATTTTGGTCTTCTCCAAGAATAAGAAGGATCATCCAAACATTTGCGATTGGTGCTAGACAAGCTGGAGTATCAATTCTATGCTAAGTTCTCCAAATGTGAATTGGCGATGAAGTGCTTTATCTTGGTCATATCATCTGCCAAGGGCATCATTTTGATCGAGAAGGTGTCCGCAATTGTCAATGGGAACCTCCTCGGAATGTCAAAGCTCCACTTTCTTTCTTCAAGCTATTGCGAAGATTGGAGAACTTCTCCAAGATTGCAAACCTCTTTCCAACCTTCTCGAAGGGTGAAGTATATCGGTCTCCAGTGTGGCGTTGCTTTCAAACTCTCAAAGCTTCGTCCAAGCTCTTACGACTCCTCTGATGAATCCAAGCCATATGAAGTTTTACGTGATGCTTCCCTTCAAGGTCTCGGTCTGTGTTAATGCAAGAAAGAGTTGTGGCTTATACCTCTCGATTGAAGCCCAGAGAAGAACTACCCCACTCATGATCTTGAGTTGGCGGCGATTGTTCATGCATTGATTACGTGGAACATCTCTTGTTGGGAAGGAAAGTGGACATTTTCACGATCACAAGAGTCTCAAGTACATCTTCACTCAGCCTAACCTCAACCTCGGGGACTTCGATGGGTGAAATGATTCAAAGTACAACCCAAGTATTGAGTATACTCGGGCAAAGCCAATGTCATTGGCGCTTTGGCGGGAAAGCTTCTTGCAATCTAATCCTCAAGCCCTTTCGCGGATCTGTGAATCTTTCCATGCTGAATCTTCAAGTTGTCCCTCAAGGCTTTCTTGCCAACCTCATAGTATCTCCTACTTTGGAAGATCAGATTGTGAGGCCAACCGGATGCCATGGTGAAGAAAGTGAAGGTGGATTACAAAGGCATTTCCAAGTACAAGTGCTTCCATGTTGATGACAAAACACTCTTTCTTTGAGGACGGATTATGGTTCCTAAGGGTGATCGAGAAAAGTCATTATGAGCAGGCTCACAATTCCTATCCATTCATCCGGAAAGAAGATGTACCATGACCTCAAGCGTCATATTGGTGGACTCGAATGAGCGAAATTGCTCAATTCGTGAATGAGTGTGATGTCCGGAAAAGTGAAAGCGGAACACCAAAGACCAGTGGTCTCCTCCAACCTCTTGCTATTCCTGAATGGAAGTTTGATCATATTGAAATGGACTTTTGGTGGCTTTCCAAAGTCAAGCGTGGAAATGATGCTATCTTCGTTGTCATTGACAAGCTTACTAAAGTGGCTCATTTTCTTCCTATCAAAGAATCCATCACTGCAGCTCGGTTGGCGAGCTTTACACCTCGGTTGTCTCCTTGCGGCATTCCACAAGTGATCTCTTGGACCGTGGCACATCTTTACCTCAAGTTGGGTCTTTTGAAGGCCATGGGCACCAACATTCGTTTAAGCTTTCCATCCTCAAACAGTGGCCAAGTCGGCGAGTTAATCAAATTCTTGAAGATATGCTCGGGGCTTGTGTCATTTCTTTCGGTATGAAGTGGGAAGATTGTCTTCCTTATCGAGTTCTCTTACAACAACAGCTTCCAGCGAGTTGGGCAAGGCCCCATTAAATTCTCTATGGCGGAAAGTCGTACTCCCTCAATTTGCAGGCGGTTGAGCGAACTTCTTGGCAATGACTTGATCCGACGGGAAATGTGCCAAGTCATTCTGAAAATCTCAAAGCAAATCCGCCCGGAAAAATTATGATGATAAGCAGTGATGTGACTTTTGAAATCGGAGACCATGTCTACCTCCCGTCTCTCAATGAAAGGCACTCGTCCCCGGTATCAAAGGAAGCTTGCCCCTAGATCGTGGGTCCTTTCAAGATCATTGGGAAAAGCGATCGCCTATCAACGAGCTTCCACCCAACTTTGCAAGCGTGCGATGTGTTTCCTTCCCCCAAAGTGCTTCAAGACTCTGAGCCTATCAACGAAGAGATTGACCTTGAAGATCTCTCTTATCATAGCACCCGTTGCTATTCTTGGAAACGGCGCAAGACTGCAACAAGTCAATCAAATTCCTGAAAGTGAAGTGGTCACACCATTCCGCGGCTACGGGGGAGGATCACCTCCGTTGGTATCGGGTTCTTTCGGTCTTAGATCTGGGGCGAGATCCTCTTTGTGGTGGAGTGTTGTAACACCCGGAGTAACTTTCCATATTTGTAACTCCGCTCTTGCCATTTTGGCATTGATATATGATATTCCCTCCGTGGTTGGGTTTTCTCCATTTTGCTTTTTGTCCTGTCATGCATTTTATATTATGTCATCATGTGCATCGCATTTGCATACGTGTTTCTCATGATTCGAGCATTTTCCGTTGTCCGTTTTGCAATCCCTCCTTCTCTCCCGGCGGTCCCTTTTCGTTTTCCGTGTGCGGGTATTAAACCTTCTCGAAATGGACGAGGTTTGTCTAGTCCTTGGTATAACAAGACCACGGTCAAGGGTCATTTGGAGCTCGTTTGGTACTCACGGTTAACCCCCCAAAAAGGCCTCTTTTAAGTTGCAGCCCAAACCCCTCCAAAAAGCCCAATAACCCAAAGTCACCTCCATGCTCTCCCGTTCGATCCGATCGTGTGGTAACTACACCTCATTTGGACTCTCTAGCTCCTCTATGCCTATTTAAGCAAACCTCCGTCCAAATTCGGGATCAATTCCCCCCGAAACCCTAATTCGTCCTCCGCCCCCGGCGTGTCCGGCGATACGCGTCGTCCGCCCGCCCGGACCTTCCCGCCGCCCGTGGGACCGCCTCCCCGCCCGCCCGGGCCCCAGGGCCGTCGGGGCCCCTCCCCGCGACCGGGCTCCCCGCCCGCCCCCCGCCTCCCGGCCCGCCGCCTCCGGGCCCGCCCGCCCCGCCGCCTTCTCGCCCGCGGCGGCCCGCCCGCGCCGGCGGCTCGGACCCCTGCCGACTCCCCGGCCCGGCCCCGCCGGCAAACCCGCCGCCCGCCCGGCGTCCTCCTCCGCCCGGCGAAAGCGCCCGATCCGGCGGTGAGGCGATCAACCCGGGCTCCCGGGCGTTGACCTCTTCTCTCTCTTTTTCTTCTAAGTCCTTTATCTTGTTAATTTGTGCATTTTCAACGTGCTATATCTCGCATCCGTAGATCCATTTTTCGCGTATAATATGTCAAAATGTTCGTCTCGAAGAGTAGATCATTTCATTCCATTGCATCATTTTCATTTGAGCTCATCTTGATGCCCGAAATGCTGTTGGAAGAGTGCATGGTGCTGATAGTTTCTGATTTTTATCAGGAGTTGCACTTTTTTTTTTGCTATGATTAATATTGCACCCTATGAATTTGATTCCTACATGAGTTTTGTAAAATATTCATCTTTCCAGTGGTATATGCCATGTATTTTTGTGATCTATGTGGTGACTAGCACAAGCATGCAAAGTAGGTGTCCTAATGTTGCTGATTTCAGCCCTGTTTTAGCTGATTTTGATGCCATGTTTGCTTGAGATACAGAGATCTATATATTTTGAGATACTTCAGTAAGGGTGTTTGTAAAGCATGACTTGCTCTATCCATCCATGCCTTTGTTTGCAATTATGGGATGCCATAGCTTGAGTCAATCGGCTCTACTTTTGCTACCAAATGATTCCTGGCAGATTGTATCGTGTTATTCAATTTTGCCTAGCTTTTTGGTTGATCCATATATGCTATGTTAGTGTTCTTGCCATGGATGTCTTCTATGTCATGTCTTCTTGATGTATGTTGCTTAGTTTATCATTTGAGGCTCTGT
>JAHIAM010002676.1:0-49840 GCA_021605205.1 Aegilops longissima
CATTCAAACCCGGACGGCTAGAAAGAGTCCGGCCTACTAAGCATACCCCCATACAAGGGTTGCCTTACGTACAACAAGAGACAATAAACTCAATTTTATTCACCTTCCGAACATTTTTTTTAATATAAAGTACATTTCTCACCGATATTTTTCTTTTCAACTAAGTTCTTCTCTTTTACGGATGAACCCGTGCTACACCCTCGGGATCCGGCGCGGAACAGGTGGCGTGCGGGGGACCCGTCGCAAGTTCCTTTGATTAAGACCTCGTAAACCTTTTTCTGTCTCTTGTTGATTCATCCCGGTTTCTTACTATAGAGGAGGATCTTGGCGATTTAATCGGCCGCACCAGAATTTTTGCGTACGGACACGGGGCAGGGCATTATTCGCCCGTTTTCATAAAGACCGAATACCTTAGGGAGGTTCGTCTCGGTTAGGCCTTATTGCATCAGCTCGAATCATGTCTTTGGTAAAATGTTGGGTTTGGGCTCCCTGTTTTGGTACCTTACGTTCCGTTATATCGGCTAAGGTAGGGGGAGAACCCTCGATTGTGCCCGGTTGGTGGGTTGAGCACCTCGATGGAAAGCTCTTTGTCATGATATAGCGAGACTGGTCAACCACTTTCGATGACCCGGGAATTTTAGAATTCCCCGCATTGGAAGGGGCCGTTTCGGTCGGACATCTGGCGCCCATTGGGGGGCCGGTGCCCCTAGGGGCTATATAGTAGCCCCACCATCGAACTCCTATGGCTAAGTGGAAGTGATAAAGCATTATAGTCCGGTTGCCGGTTTGCTATATCACCTCCTTCACAGGACCAAGGCGTTGGATTAAGTGTGAAAATCGCCTTTTGCAAACACCCCGCATTTGTGCGTGGGGTGCCAATGCCATCTTGGGTTATATACAATATACATCACGTCCCCAGGGGAGGCGTTTAATACTTGAGCCACAAGTATAAAAAGCTCTTATATTATAAAACATTGTTTTCACAAATCATACATGTCATTTAAACATAATATCCTTGGCCTCGTCTCTATTAAGCGTGCGGACTTCCTCAAAATAGTGCTCGGCGGTACAAAACTTGTCCGAATCTTGGGATGCCGTCGGTGGCCTTCATCTCCGCCCGGTATGTCTTGACCGGGCAAAACCATCCGCTCCCTCTATCATCTTGATCGCTTCATTGCATCGATATGCGGCACCGCAAAGGCTTTGCATCAAGCCAAAATAACTCTTGACTTGGGGCTTTTACCAAAATGAGTCACGCCTTCATAGCAAGTCCGGACCCTATTCAGCTCCGCCCATTGGCCAAGCGATGGTTAGAAAGTGGGCGCTCCGGACTATGGAAGTGCGACCAAAAGCTCTTCCATTCGTGATCCTTTGACCTCGGAAGTGTTCGGCCGTGTCTTTTTCGCCGAAGTCGAATAAGCATCCTCCGCACCCGCTGTCCAATTGGCGTCTTAAGATCCGTGAATTTCCTGCAGCGAAAAGGGCTTTCCGGCCGCAATATATTGACTAGCGTAGCTCCTCCTTCATAGCTCATCATCGCGGCGAAGTATCCATAACCTTGGTGGTGGCCTTTTCAGGTCCTCTTGTTTACTTCGATCTTCTTTTCAAAGCTTCTTAGCAGATCGATAGCATTCTTCAATTTCACGGCCATATCGGCCATCTCTTTCTTGTTTTGGCGATGAGCAGCATGTTCGGCTTTTACTCTACGGACCGCCTTTAAAAGCAACCATCACTTTTCTGAGCTTGCTCCTTGGCTCGAGCGAAATCGCCCGAAAGGCTCTCCATAAGCAGCGGCACCATACGCATTAAGCATACATGTTTAGTAAGGCATGGCGTCAAGCTCCCTTACCAGGTGTCCCGGAGAAATCGCATACCTTGTGACTTCGTCAAGGCAGCTTATTAACAAAGCGTGATGTCGCATCCGCCACGTCAGAGTGCCGCTTCCATTTCGGCAAATTCATCGATCGACTGAACACGGATGCCCGCCACCTACATAGGAAGGCGACATGTTAGTACTTGAGATTATGATCCTTGGCACGTTGTCGATTGTGACAGCATACCGAGTCTCGGGGCTACTATCTATCGAGGCACATTCTATCGCGCAAGCTGTCGAAAGGTACATCATTTTTTCGTACCTCAAACCCCCATCGATAGCGTCTGGCTTCATGCAATCCGCTCTCGGCAGAGCGCAATTCTTTCAATTACCGTTGCCATTAGCGCGCGGTGATCTTACGAGATATCGCTTCGCGAGAAGGTCCTTCAGCTCCTCCGACCGCTTTGCACGAGTTGGCGCGGACCGTCCGGCCCGCGGACTCGAAACTCTCCGTGGCGACACTTGAGTCGCCCACCTACGCTGAAAGCGCGATAGGTGGGCGTTCGCTCTCTATCATCTCCGGACGAAGATCCCCCAAAAGGCGAGCTCTGCTGAGAAGGCTGAGATCCGAACTACAAGGTACAATTTCGGTTATCTCGAAATAAATCTGAGGATGTTCTTTATTCACAGGACCCCTTCTTTTTACTTACGGCTCCTTTGGAGGGCTGATCCTTGGGGACATAGTGCGGCTGGGGTACTTCTCGGCAGCGGATTTTTCGGCGAAGACTTCTTTCCCGTTTTGAGGCCTTGGCTTCCGGTTCCTTGAGCGGTCCTCTTCTCCCCTTGGAGGAGGATCCATCCCTCCCTCCTTGAAAGCCTCCTTTGCGGAGGCGATTGCTTCCTGCTGCCCCTACGCCTTCTTTAAAAGCGGCCTTCAACATCTTGGTCAGCATGGGATCGGCGTGGTCTCACGGGAGGAGCGGACACCTTATCAACTTTGCCTTGGCTATCCTCCTGTTCAAGAAAGCGGCTCCTTAAAGGCATATATATGATAAATGAATGAACAGACTGTCCGGTTCTGAGGTTACTTACTTGAGTATCTGGGTGATTGCAGCTTAGACATGCGTCCTCGCTCAAGTCGGACACTTCTCTTGTGATCGAAGAACAGTTTGTACATCTCCTTGGGCGTTAGCGCCCATAAAATGTTGGAGCTCGTGGTCCCTCGGTTAAACTCCACCGAGACGGAGGCGGCGTGCAGAAGGCGCCGGAATCAGCATAACCTGCGCCGCCACGACTAGATTGATCTCTCTTTCTTGGAGGTCTCGAATCGACCCTGCAACAAAGGCGTCCTTGGGCGGCCCCAGTCGAGCCCCGGTTGACCCATGATGCCGGCCGTTGTGGTGGACTGGCGGAAGGCGGGTGCTTTCACCCATTTGGTGCCCACAGGGCGTGATATAAAACCACTCCCGTTGCCACAAACCAGCTCCTCTTGAAAAGAGCCCTCGGGCCACAGACATCGGCACACTTGCTTATGACCGCCCCTCCGCTTTTCTGCTTGTTGCCCCTCGATCATCTTTGGCTCCACCTTGAAGGTCTTGAGCCACAATCAAAGTGAGGGTAATATGGAGGAAAGCTTCACATCGACAATGAATGCGAGATATGGAGGATGGACTCAGGATTCAAGTCATGGAAATCCAGCCCATAATAAAACATGAGGCCCTTTACAAAGGATCCGTCGGAAGCCTAAACCCGAAGGAAGTGAGACCACGAACACCACGCTCTCGCTGGGCTCGGGAGTGGAATGACCTGCCACAGGCGGGCAGCCTATGTGAAATCTACGCGGTTAGATACAGGTGTCTCGCAGCTTTAGCACATCTTCTTACGTGATGGAAGAAGACATCCATCGGCCGAGCTGGTGGAGCCGGACATCGTCGAAGGTCGAAGCGCTTAAATCTGAAGCTTTGGGTGTTAGAACTTCGAAGCGAAGCGGCGAACTTCGATGGAGGTGGAAAAAGAAGAGGGCCTTGGTCTCATTATAAAGAGGTTGAATACCAGAGCCCTCCCGTGGTCGATTGGGACTCGCCGATAGAGGGCGTGCGTGCGAACGCAGTTGGAGTTCTACGTCTGTATTGATGAGAATCCCGGAATAAGGGCACGATCTCCGCTTTGATAAGGCGTGCCAAAGCCGCCTCGCTAAGCGGCTGAGGTGGACAATAAAAATGATTCAAATAAAGGCTGGCCGTGGTGTGATGTCATGCAGCGGAATCGTCAATGATCTGTGCAAAAGTTATTCTCTCTGGTGGTATGTGGAACTTGTTTTGCGAGCGGACACTATCCTTGTGTTCAAAATCTTCTATGAAGTATTGGAGGAGGAACGCCTTGCAATGCGAAGACAATATCGCGCCCGGACTAAATCGTCATTGAAGCCTGGTTGAGGGAGACTCTTGAGGAGTCTGGATTAGGGGTGTCCGGATAGCGAACTATCACCATTGGCGGACTCTGGACTATGAAGATACAAGATTGAAGATTTTGTCCGTGTCGGATGGGACTTTCCTTGGCGTGGAAGGCAAGCTTGGCAATAGGATATGTAGATTTCCTACCATTTTAACCCGACTGTGTAACCCTAACCCTATTGGTGTCTATATAAACCGAAGGGTTTTAGTCCGTGGGACGAACAACAATCATACCATAGGCTAGCTTCTAGGGTTTAGCCTCTCGATCTAAGTGGTAGATCTACTCTTGTACTACCCATATCATCAATATTAATAAAGCAGGAGTAAGGTATTACCTCCATCGAGAGGTCCCAAACCTGGTAAAAACATCGTGTCCCTTGTCTCTGTTACCATCCGCCTAGGCCGCACGATTCGGGACCCCCTACCGAGATCCGCGGTTTGACACCGACACCCGTGATATGATCGCTCTTTCACACATGAACCTCCTTATATCTTCCTCAAAACAGCCACCATACCTACCTATTATGGCATTTCCATAGCCATTCGAGATATATTGACATGCAACTTTCCACCATTCCTTTTATTATGACACGTTCATCATTGTCATATTGCTTAACATGATCATGTAGTTGACATAGTATTTACAGCAAAGCCACCATTCATAATTCTTTCATACATGTCCTCTTGGTTCATTGCATATCGGTACACCGCCGTAGGCATTCATATAGAGTCATACTTTGTTCTTGTATCGAGTTGTAATCATTGAGTTGTAAATAAATAAAAGTGTGATGATCATCATTTTCTAGAGCATTGTCCCAAGTGAGGAATAAAAAAAGAAAGGCCATAAAAAGAAGGCCCAAAAATGAGAGAAAAGAGAAGGGACAATGTTACTATCCTTTACCACACTTGTGCTTCAAAGTAGCACCATAATCTTCATGATAGAGTATCTTGTTTTGTCACTTTCATATACTAGTGGGAATTTTTCATTATAGAACTTGGCTTGTATATTCCAACAATGGGCCTCCTCAAGTGCCCTAGGTCTTCGTGAGCAAGCAAGTTGGATGCACACCACTTAGTTTCTTTTATTGAGCTTTCATACATTTATAGTTCTAGTGCATCCATTGCGTGGCAATCCCTACTCCTCGCATTAACATCAATCAATGGGCATCTCCATAGCTCATTGATTAGCCTCGTTGATGTGAGACTTTCTCCTTTTTTGTCATCTCCACATAACTCCCATCATCATATTCTATTCCAGCCATAGTGCTATGTCCATGGCTCGCGCTCATGTATTGCGTGAAGGTTTATAAGTTTGAGATTACTAAAGTATGAAACAATTTCTTGGCTTGTCATCGGGGTTGTGCATGATGAGAGCATTCTTGTGTGACGAAAATGGAGCATGACTAAACTATATGATTTTGTAGGGATGAACTTTCTTTGGCCATGTTATTTTGAGAGGACATAATTACTTAGTTAGTATGCTTGAAGTATTATTATTTTTATGTCAATATGAACTTTTATCTTGAATCTTCGGTTTGAATATTCATACCACAATTAAGAAAAATTACATTGAAATTATGCCAAGTAGCACTCCGCATCAAAATTCTGTTTTTATCATTTACCTACTCGAGGACAAGCAGGAATTAAGCTTGGGGATGCTTGATCGTCTCAGCGTATCTATAATTTTGATTGCTCAATGTTATATTATCTTATGTTTTGGACATTATTGGGCTTTATTACTCACTTTTATATGATTTTGGGACTAACCTATTACGGAGGCCCAGCCAAGAATTGTTGTTTTTTGCCTATTTGAGTTTCACGGAAAAAAGAATATCAGCGAGTCGAGCGGAATGAAACCTTGAGCGTGATTTTGGAGCGAACATGATCCGGAGACATGGACCCTAAGTCAAGGAAGCCGAGGAAGCCACGAGGTGAGGCGCGCCTACCCCCACAGGCACGCCCTCCACCTCGTGGGCCCCAGTTGCTCCACCGGCGTACTTCTTCCTCCTATATACCTACATACCCCCAAATGATCGAGAGGCGGGCCAAAAACCTAATTCCACCCGCAACCTTACGTACGGCGAGATCCCATCTTGGGGCCTGTTAGGAGCTCCGCGGAGAGGGCATCGATCACGGAGGGCTTCTACATCAACACCATAGCCCCTCCGATGTAAGTGTGGGTAGTTTAGCTCAGACCTTCGTGTCCATAGTTATTAGCTAGATGGCTTTCTCTCTCTTTTTAGATCTCAATACAATGTTCTCCCCCTCTCTCGTGGAGATCTATTCGATGTAATCTTCTTTTGCGGTGTGTTTCTTGAGACCGATGAATTGTGGGTTTATGATCAAGTTTATCTATGAACAATAGTTGAATCTTCTGAATTCTTTTATGTATGATTGGTTATCTTTGCAAGTCTCTTTGAATTATAAGTTTGGTTTGGCCTACTAGATTGATCTTTCTTGCAATGGGAGAAGTGCTTAGCTTTGGGTTCAATCTTGCGGTGTCCTTTCCGGTGTGATGGGGGCAGCAAGGCATGTATTGTATTGTTGCCATCGAGGATAACAAGATGGGTTTTTTTAATCATATTGCATGAATTTATCCCTCTACATCATGTCATCTTGCTTAAGGCGTTACTCTGTTCTTATGAACTTAATACTCTAGATGCATGCTGGATAGCGGTCGATGTGTGGAGTAATAGTAGTAGACGCAGGCAGGAGTCGGTCTACTTGTCTCGGACGTGATGCCTATATACATGATCATACCTAGATATTCTCATAACTATGCTCAATTCATCAATTGCTCAGCGGTAATTTGTTCACACCGTAAAATACTTATGCTCTTGAGAGAAGCCACTAGTGAAACCTATGGCCCCCGGGTCTATCTTCATCATATTAATCTTCCAAAACTTAGTTATTTCCGTTGCTTTTTACTTTGCCTTTTATTTTACTTTGCATCTTTATCATAAAAATACCAAAAATATTATCCTATCATATCTATCGGATCTCACTCTAAGTAAGTGACCATGTAAGGATTGACAACCCCTTATCGCGTTGGTTGCGAGGATTTATTTGTTTTGTGTAGGTGCCATGGACTGCATGGCGTAGCCTCAACTAGATTGATACCTTGGTTCTCAAAAACTAAGGGAAATACTTATGCTACTTTGTTGCATCACCCTTTCCTCTTGAAGGGAAAACCAGCAGCGGTGCTCAAGAGGTAGCAGATACACCTTCATGAGACCGTTTCCCCAATGAGCGAGTCCAAACTTCTACCACGAGCGATGGACCCTTCAAGGTGTTTGCATGCTACAACAACAATGCCTACAAGATTGACATCACGTGACAAGTACCCCATGGCGACATCTTCAACATCCACGATCTTTCCCGTACCATGGTGATGAGGATTTCGATCCAGTCGGATCTTTCCCAAGGGAGGGAGATGATGCGGAGCATCCTATGGTCATCCCATGGACCTACCATTGTCTCACCAAGTGCCAAGAGGACCCATGACACGAGCACGAGCTAGAGCTCTCAACACCGAGGTGACATCTTTCCTTAGTGATATCACATATGATCCTCTCGAGACATGGCTACTACCTAAGTGCTGGAATGATGTGTATGATTAGGTATCAAGAGGACCCTCCCAAAGATGCACATGAAGGCGGACAAGCCGCCAAGTTCATGGATGAAGAGGAATGCGGAAGGGAAGAAGGCAGCTCAGGACCCGTACATCGGCGCGAGCCCGGACATCCGACGGCTGGGACATCCACTGCAGCGACAACCCAGGCCAAGTCTACGAGGGCCGGACATCCCAGCGACCAGCCGGACAACCGACCTCCGACCGAAATCGGCCTCCTCCCGGACATCGGACAAGCCTATCCGAGGGCCGGAAGAAATGGCGCTCGGCCGGACATCCGTCCGTCCGAGCCTCGGACATCCGGCCCACCGCCCGGACATCCGGACCTCGTCTATCGAGAGAGCACAAGGCCGACCACACCAGCTGGACATCCGGCTCCTCCTAAAGCCCGGACATCGGCCCGGCCTGGACATCCGGCCCGTCTGTCTGCGCCGCGATAAAGGGCGAGGCCCATCTGCCTGCCGCCCACCTAGACTATATGCTCATCCTCCTCCCTCTTTCTAGGGTTAGCATTGGTTTAGCTCATATGTGAGATAGAGCTTTGCTCATCCATACAGATCTGCTCCTTGAGAGAGACTATGAAGATGAAGGAGCACACTAAGAACTTCTGACGAATGGTGAAGAATCGTTTGGTGAAATAACAACTATCCTGGTGGTTTGGTAATTACTAACAACATATAGCTCATTGAACTAATGCTATTTCAAGATGATCATTTCCAGAAAGTTCAATGATTGGCATGGCATGGATTAGGAATGTGGACCCCTCAAAATGCTAAGTACACATATTGGCTCAAGCTCATGACTCTACATTTTCATTTAGTGATCCAAGATCACATTGAGTCCATAGGAAAAGCCAATACTATTAAAAGGGAAGAGGTGTTACTTAATGGCTTGTTTGCTCAAAATGCTTAGTGATATGCTCCAAAGCCCTCGACCACTTTCTCATATCCACATATGTCCCAAACTTAAAGTCAAACTTGGCTCCACCGATTTGATCTATCCGGCGCCACTGAGTTCATTTGACATATCCTTGCCAAAAACCCTAGTCCCTACTGTCTCTCCGATAGGGATCTAGGTCTCACCGAGATAAGTTACAAACTCTCTGTTTCCCTTGTAACATTTGGTCCAATGAGATGGCGATCGGAACCACCCGAGTTAGCAATGCAAACTCTGTGTTTCCTTCGTAATGTTTCGGTCTCACGAAATGGCGGTCAGTCCCACCGAGTTTGCTGACCAACTCTCTGTTTGCCTATTGCAAAATCGGTCCTCTGAGTTTATCGTCGGTCTCACGAGATTATGTTATGCCCTAACTCTAATGAAATTGGTCCCACCGAGTTGACATGTCGGTCCACGAAAATTCTAACGTTCATATTTTGAACTAAATCGGTGTGACCGAGTTTCATGATTCGGTCCCACGAGTTTGGTGAATTGTGTATATGATTAGATTTTGTGTGGGCTATATACCCCTCCACCCACTCTTCATTCATGGAAAAGCCATCGAGCGTGCCTACACTTCCATTATACATTTTAGAGAAGAACCACCTACTCATGTGTTGAGACCAAGATATTCCATTCCAACCACAAGAATCTTGGTCTCTAGCCTTCCCCAAGTTGCTTTCCACTCAAATCATCTTTCCACCAAATCCAAATCCGTGAGAGAGAGTTGAGTGTTGGGGGCTGAGGAGTTACGGATTAGGGGTGTCGGATAGCGAACTATCACCATTGGCGGACTCATGGACTATGAAGATACAAGATTGAAGACTTCGTCCCGTGTCCGGATGGGACTTTACTTGGCGTGGAAGGCAAGCTTGGCGATCTGGATATGTCGATCTCCTACCATTATGGCGACTACATGTAATCCTAACCCTATATGGTGTCTATATAAACCGGAGGGTTTTAGTCCGTGGGGCGAACAACAATCATACCATAGGCTAGCTTCTAGGGTTTAGCCTCTCGATCTCGTGGTAGATCACTCTTGTACTACACATATCATCAATATTAATCAAGCGGGGTAGGGTTTTACCTCCATCGAGAGGCCGAACCTGGGTAAAAATATCGTGTCCCTTCTCTCCGATTACCATCCGCCTAGGCACACGATTGGGACCCCCTACCGAGATCCGCGGTTTGACACCGACATTGGTGCTTTCATTGAGAGTTCCTCTGTGTCATCATCCTTAGGCCCGATGGCTCGCCGATCATCAACAACAGCAGCGGTCGGGGTGAGACTTTTCTCCCGGACAGATCTTACGTATGGCGGCTTTGCCGCTGCGGGCAATTCACTTGGCCATCTGGGCGGATTAAGCTTCGCCCTGGCCATCAGGTCAGATTTTGGAGTTTGAACTACGGCCGACATCGCGGAGACTTGATCTTGGCCGGTTTGAGCCACAACCAAGCGCGCCGCCTTGTCTCGATGGGCGCGATCTAGCTCTGCCGCCCGAGCAGTGCCACGGAGGCGCACCGGCGTCGCTCCGACCCTTAGCTCGGGCTGACTCCGCCGATCGAGGGCGAGTGGCTGGACACCGCCTCGGGGCTACGATCTCTGGCGATTAAGCGAACTCCATCCTGTCGCTGCGAGCCGTGACTCCAAGATGCGGACTCCTCTCCGGACTCCGAACCCTCCAGCGTCCCCACTCAAGATCAATTGGGCGCGGTTATGGAGTTCACAGCCGTGGACATCTTCGGCTTTTCGCCCTTTGGCGACATCCTGGTCACTAAAGTCTCTCTCTTTATCGGAGAGCCCTGCGGACTACGGTCAGCAAGGTTGGGATCGCAGACGACGAAGAAATTCAACGCCCACCACCACCCACTTTGTAGCCTTGTCGATGATTTAACCGACATGCTCGACTTGACTCCGAAGACATCGGCGGTATGGGCGGCGATGTTGGAGCGACCAGAACCAGCGCCCTCTGAGCCTTTGGAAGGCCACCTCGTCATACAACATATACATGGTGGACATCCCAAAAGATGGGAGCAGCGATGGAACAGCGGAGGATGACCCCTCAGAAACAGCCCAGCGCCCGGCGTCGTGGCGCGCTCTAATCCGCACAGCAGCAAGCGGTGATTCGGCGCAGAGATAATAACACCCGGACGGTCCGAAGACAACCCCTCGGCAAGATTCAGCAAGGAGGAGGAGAAGCCAGCCCTCATGATAGGCGGCGGGACGGGGAGGTGGAGGGCGATAATTATATGCCTCCCTCCGAAGATGAGGGAGCCTCGGCGACAACGAATTTGTGTGCACGAGGATCCGCCCGAGCAGAGGCGTTTCAAGCGCGGGCTTATGGCCACGACAAGCAGCCTCAAGAAAAAGCAGCAGCAACTTAGAGCTGACCAAGACTTGCTAGGCGACGGATGGGTGAAGTCCTTGCAGCGAAGTCTGAACTCGAGCGCCCCTCAAGAGATTCCCCAAAGCGCAGGCTGCTACCCCAATTAGAGGCAGCACCCAAACCTACATCACCGGCGCATGATCGGCCGACCGGCCACCCGTGGCATGACGGAAGAAGCCTCTAGACCCTCCATTCAAGCCGCACCAGGCGTCGCTCGAAAAATACCAAGGCATGGGAAGCGTGCGGACCTGCGAGACATATTGGAGGACAAGGCAAGGCAAACAAGATCGATCTACGGATCGTGTGGCGCCCACGACCGTGGCGATAACCGTCACGCGGATATAACAATTCCGGCGGGCGAACCACGATGAACAAAGCTCATTTGAGCTGCGTCATGATATAGCTCAATCTGGGCGCCGCACACCCACTATGCTTCACGGACAAAGTGATGGATCATCAAATCGAGGGTTTGAAACCCGTAAATATCGAATCATGCGATGGCACAACAGATCCTGCGGTTTGGATCGAGGACTACCTCCTCCATATCCACATGGCCCGGTGATGATCTACGCCATCAAATACCTCCCCTCAAGCAAAGGACCAGCTCGGCATTGGCTTAACAGCTTGCCAGCAGAATCAATTGGTTGTTGGGAGGACATGGAAGCCGCATTCCTTGATAACTTCAGGGGCACATATGTCGACCACGAGCGCCGATGACCTCAGCCACATAATTGATAGCGGAAGAATCGGCGGACAATTACGGACATGGTTCTTAACCAAGAAAAATCAAATCGTTGACTGTCCGGATCACGAGGCCCTTGCAACCTTCAAACATAACATCATGACAGGTGGCTTGCCCGGCACCTAGGACAGGAAAAGCGAAATCCATGGCAGCCCTCACAACACTCATGACCGCTTTTGCGCGGGAGAGGATAGCAGCTGGCTTCGTAGTAACAACTTGACCAAAAACCACGGTAGTTCGGATACCATGGACAGCAATGGCGGTCGGCGTCGCAAGCAAGCACAAGCGCCGCGTAACAGCGATAATGCTGAAGATCTGGCGGTCAATGCGGATTGAGCTCTAAACCGGTCAGCGGAAAAAGCCGTTCAAAAGAAATACTCGAGGGCCCGTTCAATCTGGACCAAATACTCAATCGCTCGTGCCAAATACATGGCACCCCGAAAAACCAGCCAACCACCAGCAGGGATTGTTGGGTCTTCAAACAAGCGAGCAAGTTAAATGCGAACTCAATGACAAGGGCTGCATAGCAATGGCGAGGAGGAGCCGCCCGGCCCGAACAATAGAGGACGAGAAGGGCTTCCCCCACAAGTGCGGACGGTGAACATGATATCATAACCCACATACCCAAAAGGGGGCGAGCGTGCACTAAGGGGCGTATATGCGATGGAGCGATCGCCCCAAAGTTCAGCCATGGTCCTCCTGCCTGTCACCTTTGATCGAAGGACCACCCACTAGCATCCGCCACGGCGGATTCGCGCGTAGTTCTTGACCCAATCATCAGCGGTTCACCTCGCTAGAGTCACGATGGGCGGCGGTAGCAGCCTGAACCTACTCTATCAGGATACGGTGCACAAAATGGGCATAGACCCTCAAAGTTAAACCCACAAAGCGACCTTTAAAGGCGTCATACCGGGTGTAGAGGCCAATTATACAGGCTCGAGTTACACTCGAAGTGGTCTTGGATCCCGGATAACCGAGCGAAGAGTTAATCTTGACATAGTCCCGTTCCTAGCAGCTATCACGCTTGCTTGGGCGAACCGCATTTGCAAAGTTCGATTTGGTGCCGCTTTCGCATACCTCAAGCTCAAGATGCGAGGCCCTCGAGGTAATCACGGTCAGCGGAAACACGAGCGCTTTCTTGAGCGGAGGAGCATCGGCGGCCCTGGCGGAGGTGCAAGCAGCCTCTCACAGCAATTCTCGAGTCCGGCTACTAAGCGTCCGGACAACATCAAGCGCGCGGGTAATCTACAACAAGACCTCTGGCACGATCAAGCAGCGTAGCAATCCGGCTAACCCCAGCCCTCGTGAAATTGTGAAGCGATTACTACGGCGTACATAACTACGCTCTGGAGATACCATGGGCATAAGGGAGAGCACGACCACGCCACGCCAGAATGCGGCTCAACGCGGGGGCTCCGATTGTGTCATTCTTTTTCTTTCTTCTTTTCTCTTACTACTCGGGACTCCATTTTTGAAGCCTGTCCGGCTCTAGAATTGTCGAACTCACGATTTAACAGTCGAGAAGCAAGCTCGTCGAGTGTCGGTGGTCTCTACTACGAGCATTATACATGTTTTACATACCATCCTGAGCTTACCCACTGGATGGGGACATGTCAAATAATCCCATCCCTTGCTTATCGCACTATTTGTATCGTTCTGCTTTCATTGCGGTATCTTTTGAATAAACAATACATAGCTTTGCCTATTATTGCACTCCTTTCTTTATCTATATATATATGTTCATTCATGACACGTTGCACCCGTACACTTTAGTGCGACCAATACACCGGGGCTTAAGTACCCCAAAGATATGGTGTGATAAGTCCGAACACTTTCACAGTCGCGGCACCCGAACTTATAAGCTTATATGCATCGGCTCCGAATCATGTCTTGGGTCAATAGTTGGGTTGCCGGCTCCCATGTTTTGGTACCTTACGTTCCATTATATCGGCTAAAAGTAGCGCTGGGAGAACCACTGCGATTGTGCCCGTTTGAGCTGGGTTGAGCACCTCGGTGGAAAGCTAAAACTGGTGTCATGATTGGGCGAGAGCGATCGCTGTTCGAGAGGTTTTGGGTCCCTAAAGACTTATGCGCTTAGGCGAGTCGGCATTATCGGCCAAAGGCGTGGATAACGCCCCGAACTCGGTCTTCCGAATACTAGGGGCTTCGCCGAAATTTAAAATTATAGAATTCTATGGCTAAGTGAGAGTGTTCAAGCACTATAGTCCGGTTGCCTTGTTCGTTGCGTTGAGCACCTCCCTCGAAGGACCCAAGAATGGGAACAAGAGCGCTCAAGTTTATCCGAACACCCGGCACTTTCGTGGCATGGGGCTGAAGCCAACGACTTGCCATCTCTCAAATTTGATAAGCGGCCGCCTGAAGGTAATATTTTAAATTCTAGCGTTGCTTAAGCGCATATGAACAAGTTTTCAGCGTGCTGGGATAACAAATCGAGTCTATTAAAAATTACATCTTTGGAGCATTCACCGCTATAAAGCGGGCACCCTTGAGACGCCCTCATAGTACATTTCGGACTTGCGATGCTCCTTGCTCGGCGGTGGCCCGTCCGTCACAAGCTTCTCGGCATCCATCTTGCCCAGTGCACTTTAGCAGGCGAGGGCCTGACAGGCACCTTCAATGCAGGCGAGGCGCTTGATGACTTCAATCCATGGACAGGCGTCCACCAGCCGCCCGCCTAGCCCAGTAGCTCAGGCATGGCTTCCTTAAGCCACGGCGAATTATGAGCCCTTCATGGCCTGGTCGGCGACCTTGTGAGCTCGACCAGCTGCTTCAGCTAGTCGCTCGGGGCACCGGATGTCGGCCTCGGCATCTTGAGACCAGAACACCTTTTCCGTCAAGCTCCCCCTCCTGGTGGCGGTAGAGCAGCAGCATCAGACACACTACGGGGAGATCTGTGAATGCTCTGGAGAGCTCGGATTCGGGTAAGTAATAGATAATTCACTTTCACATGCTTGCTTTGCATAAAGAATGCCTTACCGCCGCTATCTTCTTTAATGATTCAATTTCTGGAGGACTTTTTGGGCTTGACCTTGGCGGCTTTGGCACTCTCAAGGCCGAGCGAGCTCGGACTCTCGAGTTTTGAGTCATGCTCCAAACTCTCGTGTTTTTCACGAGGCACGGAGCTCTTGCCGCACCTCCGCCACCCGCCCCTCCTGCTTGTCTCGCTCGGTGCGCTCCATGGCCACTTTGCTTTCGACCATGGACACGCTTCCTTGAGGTTGCCACCTCGTTCGTGGCCCTACAATACCCATGTTAGTCCTGTCATTTTGCAACCAAATCCTTTCTATAAGGTATTACTTTAGAAGGTATTACTTACCTTCCTTGTCCTCGAGCTGCTTCTTGGCAAGGCCGAGCTCGTTCTTGGACGCTCAAGGCCTTTGCTTCAATGCATTGACCTCCATGATCGGTCTTGGCGAGAGAGTCGACAAGCGTAGCCTAATTCCCATATTGACATACTTATGTTAGACTCCTCGTATATTTTTTAGATCCTCAGTCGGTTTTCTTTCCGAACACCGAACTAAGCATCGAGGCTACTGTCTATGCGGTAATATTTTTACATATTCTAAACTTACCTCAAAGCACTGTTAGAAGGCTGAGTGCAGAACTTGATCAGCCCTCTCTTGGCGGACTTAACTTTCTGGATCACCACACTCATAGCAGTCGTTGCTCCTCGTCGATGGGCGCCGTTAAGTGCCTCCGACAAGCTATCCGGTGCCTCCGGATGGGCCGGAGAGTCACCGGCGTTGCGATCTTGCCCTTCTTCTGAAGGGCCGCTTGTCGGACTTGGAACCTTGAAGGTTCGGTATGGAGTCGACCAGGGCGGACTTAGAGCCCTCGGGGTTTCGCCCCCTTTGCGCCGAGTCAGGAGGTCGCCTTCTTGGCGCCTCCGAGACCACCTCCTCCTGGTGGGGCCCCTTTGGGAGTCCACCGGTGTGCCGTCTGCGTCACGAGGAGAGGCGGTCGGAAGTGAAGTGCTATTCACATCAGCGAATCCGGGGAGCCGCTCGGCGAAGGCGGCGAGCTCGTCCCATAGGCGGGCTACATGGTTATATTCGGCGTTAGAAGACACTATCGACAAATAAAAAGTCTGAGCTATTGCGGAGCCGGACACTTACGATCTCGCCGAGGCTTGGCCTTGTTGGCCACTCCTCCTCGTCGTTGTCGGCGTTGGTGGAGAAGTCGGAGGAAGGTCCTTCCTTTCTTGGACCCTCTGGCCTCCCCAGTCGGAGCGGCCTTCCTTTTCTTCTCTCCCCCCGCTGGGAGAGAGGCTTCTTTTTCCTCCTCCTCGTCCTCAGGGGAGGATTCCGCCTCAGAGTCGTCGGACGATGAGTCCGACACACTGGCGCGGGAGCTCCTTTGAGTTCCGTGGCCTTCTTCTTGGCCTTCTTCTCCGGCACCACGTGAGGTGCGGACCAGTAACCCAACAATAGAGGCGTCCGCTGGGTCTTCTAGCAAGGACGAGCAGTTAATCTGTCCGAGCGTCTTGACCCGATCTGTCAAAGGTTAGGGAGTTTTAGATCCGCATAGGGTCAAACTATGAAAAAGAGTCCCATAAAGGGTAAAATAACTTACCTCGCTGGCTTGGCGCTGCGAGCTAAATCCGCGATCTTGATGGCGGATCACGGGAGCTTCGGCGCCCTTGAACGGCACCTTCGGGCATCTTCGTGCGTGAAAGTGAAGAGCGGCTCAAGATTCGATGTTGTGCGGATCAAACTCCCACAAATTGAAGGCCGTTCTTTGGCATGGGAGAATCCGGCGGATGAGCATCACTGGATTACGTTGACAAGCTTGAGATTCTTGTCCACCGGTTTTGGACGCTTGAGTTTGGAGTCGGACAGCTCTTCGAATCACCCCCCATCAGGCCCGTCTCTTTCCATGATGTGAGCCGTGTGGGAAAACAGATCGAATTCGGGGCCGCCCCCCATTGAAATCGCGGCTCGTGATGTAGAACCACCCGATTGCCACCTTTATGGTCTCCACAAAGGCCCTCGAGCCATAGGGCGTTGGCCATCCACCCGATATGGCACCTCCGCACTCCGCTTGGCGGCCGCCCACTACCTTGGCTTGACATTGAAGGTCTTGACCATAAGCGAAGTGGGGCTGGATCGAAGGAAGGCCTCGCACCTGACGATAAATGCTGAGATGTTGAGGATGAAATTGAGGGCTAGATCATGGAAATCTAGGCCGTAGTAGAACATGAGCCCCGGACGAATGGGTGAAGTGGAACCCTAGTCCACGAGAGGAAGTGGGGAGGAAAACCACCCTCTCATGGGGCACAGGGGTGGGGATGAGCTGCCCCTTGTTGGGGAGCCGACCGCGCGATGTCGCCCGGAAAAGTATCCGGCTTTCGCAGCTTTTGATGTGCCCCTCCGTGGCGGAGGAGGCCATCCTGCCTCCCGCTCCGGACATGGTTGGAGAAGGTTGAGGTGGGATGTGCGGACTTAGGCGCTGGGCTCGAGTCTTGTGAAATGGATGAGCACAAGGAGGAAGAAGGCGTGGCAAAAGGTGGATCCTTATCCCTTATATGAGCGAAGACGAAGCTATCGTCCCCAGCCACTGGTAAAACTCACTTATCTCCCAGCGCCGTAATCAATGGCGCGGTTGGAATTACCGCCCGTATTGATGGGAATCCCGGAATAAGGGGCACGATCTCCATACGATAAGGCGTGCCAAAAAACGCCTCGCTTAAGCATGCTGAGGTGGAACAGTAAAGCGATTAAATATAAAGGCTGGGCGTGGTGTGATGTCACGCCACGGAATACATCAGCGAATCTGTGCAAGGTTATTCTCTCTACGGTGGTATGTGGGACTTGTTTTGCGAGCGGACACTATCCTTGTGTTCAAAATCTTCTATGAAGTATTCGGAGGAGGAACCCGCCTTGCAATGCGAAGACAATATCGGCGCCGAATTAAATCGTCATTGAAGCTTGGTTCGAGAGACTCTTGAGGAGTCTGGATTAGGGGTGTCGGATAGCGAACTATCACCGTTGGCGGACTCTGGACTATGAAGATACAAGATTGAAGACTTCGTCCCGTGTCGGGATGGGACTTTTCTTGGCGTGGAAGGCAAGCTTGGCGTCTGGATATGTAGATCTCCTACCATTGTAACCGACTCTGTGTAACCCTAACCCTATCTGGTGTCTATATAAACGGAGGTTTTAGTCCGTGAGGACGAACAACAATCATACCATAGGCTAGCTTCTAGGGTTTAGCCTCTCGATCTCGTGGTAGATCCACTCTTGTACTACCCATATCATCAATATTAATCAAGCAGGAGTAGGGTTTTACCTTCATCGAGAGGGCGAACCTGGGTAAAAACATCGTGTCCCTTGTCTCTGTTACCATCCTCCTAGGCCGCACAGTTCGGGACCCCCTACCGAGATCCGCGGTTTTGACACCGGCAGGGGACACTATCATTTGAAGCACAAGAGCAAGGAGTTCATCATCAACACACTATCTATTACCTTTTAGAGAGTGGTGTCTCCTAGATTAGTTAGGTGTCACTTGGGAGCCTCCGTCAAGATTGTGGAGTTGAACCAAGGAGTTTATGCGAGCAAGGAGATATCGCCTACTTCATGAAGATCTACCCTAGTGAGGCAGGTCCTTCGTGGGCGATGGCCATGGTGGGATAGACAAGGTTGCTTCTTTGTGGATCCTTCGTGGGTGGAGCCCTCCGTGGACTCAGACAACCGTTACCCTCCATGGGTTGAAGTCTCCAACAACGTGGATGTCGATAGCACCACCTATCGGAACCACGCCAAAAATCTCCGTGTCTACATTGCGTTTGCTCCCTCCAAACTCCTCCCTTTACCTTCATATGCAAATGTTTTACATTCCGCCGCTATACTCTTAGACTTGCATGTGTAGGTTGATTGCTTGACTTGTTCTAAGTTGCTAAAATCTGCCAAGACTTAAAATTGGGAAAATGCTAGATTTTTATTTGGTCAAGTAGTCTAATCACCCCCCCCCCTCTAGACATACTTTTGATCCTACATTTGGCACAAGGATCCATCGATGACATTGTTACGTGGTTGGCACAAAATCCATTACCTACGTGTTGATGTACCAAGCATATGACATAAATGGATACACGTTCTACACTGAGGAACGTGATCAGAAGACCTCATATCAGAACAACTCTGTTTGAATAGAACGCATGACTGTAAATGAAGCTGATAAAAGGGTATACTATGGAACCATCAAAGAGATTTGGGAGCTTGACTATGTGAAAGTTAAGCTGGCATTATTCAGTCTGCATGGATCCCTCTTGGTGAGTAAGGACTGATGAGTCGCTGAGGAAGACTGTGTTAATAGGACAACGATGGCATATCCTCGGACCCATTCATTCTTGCTTGATGCTACCCAGATTTTCTTTGTGTAATACCCTTACATAAGAACGCCATGTAGTGATGCATGGGAAGAGAAGGGTGAGGGAGTCCTGGACTAAGGCGTCCTCGGGCGTCCGGCCTGTTGGACATGGGTCAGACTAATGGGCTGTGAGGATACGAGATCGAAGACTTTCTCCCGTGTCCAGATAGGACTCTCCTTGGTGTGGAAGGCAAGCTTGGTGACCAAATATGAAGATTCCTTTCTCTGTAACCGACTCTGTACAACCCTAGTTCCCTCAGGTGTCTATATAAACCAGAGGGCTTAGTCCAGAAAAGGATATAGTCATACAGGCTAGACTTTTAGGGATTTAGCCATTATGATCTCGTGGTAGATCAACTCTTGTAATACTCATATTCATCAAGATCAATCAAGCAGGAAGTAGGGTATTACCTCCATAGAGAGGGCCCAAACTAGGGTAAACATTGTGTCCCCCGTCTCATGTTACCATCGACCTCAGACGCATAGTTCGGGACCACCTACCCGAGATCCGCCGGTTTTGACACCGACATTGGTGCTTTCATTAAGAGTTCAACATCTTGCCGTCTCGAGGCTCGATGTCTCCTTCAATCATCCACAACGATGTTGTCCAATGGGAAACCTTCCTCCCCGGATAGATCTTCGTGTTTGGCGGCTACGCACTGCGGGCTAACTCACTTGGCCATCTGGAGCAGATCAACAGCTACGCCCTGGCCATCGAGGTCGATTTGGGAGCTTTAACTCGTCGTGAGACATCGCGAGGACTTGATCTTGACGGATTCGATACCATAGCAGCGCTCCCCATCCCTACGATGAACATGACTTAAATCTGTCATCGAACCATACTCAGGAAATTGCACCTGTAACTGGCCCGGCCTTAGATCCAGAGCAGACCGCGCCATCCGAGGATGAGAAGCTCAATCCCGCCACGGAGCCCACAGATTCCACGGCGTTAGAGCCGCACACAGACTTAACCTCATGTGATATCCATGTCACCGCAGCTCCGGACTCGTCTCCGGTTATAAGTTCCGAACCATGTGCGTCCGCGGACGCTGAGCTTGATCAGTTATCAATCTTCGAATTCAGCGCCGCAGATATCTTCCGGCACTCGCCTTTGGGCGATGTGTTAAACCCATTAAGAAATCTGTCCTTAGCGGGGGACTCGCAGCCGAACTATATTCGGTTCGAACCGAAGGCTGATGACGGGGAATTTTGCTTCCCACCCGCCACCCCCTACATTGCCACTATCGAGAATTTAACCGACACGCTTGATTACGGCTCCGATGACGCCGGCGGTATGGGCGGCGATGCGAGAAGAAGAGTGAGGAGTCTGGATTAGGGGTGTCCGGATAGCCGGACTACCATCATCGGCCGAACTATCATTGGCGGACTATCATCATCGGCCGGACTCCAAGACTATGAAGATACGAGATTGAAGACTTAGCCCGTGTCGGATGGGACTTTCCTTGGCGTGGAAGGCAAGCTTGGCGTCTGATATGTAGATCTCCTACCATTGTAACCGACTCTATGTAACCCTAGCCCTCTCCGGTGTCTATATAAACCGGATGGCTCTAGTCAAATGGGACTATCGAACAACAACCCTTACAATCATACCATAGGCTAGCTCCTAGGGTTTAGCCTCCTTGATCTCGTGGTAGATCCACTCTTGTAAACATCCACAATATCAATATCAATCAAGTAGGGCGTAGGGTTTTACCTCCATCAAGAGGCCCGAACCTGGGTAAAACATCGTGTCCCTTGTCTCTGTTGCCATCCGCCTAGCGCCTGATTCGGGACCCCCTACCGAGATCCGCGGTTTGACACCGACATTGGTGCTTTCATTGAGAGTTCCTGCGTATGCGTCACCGATAAACGATGGCCTCTTCAATCAACAACGGCTTGATCCTCGGTGAGACTTTTCTTCCCAGACGGATCTTCGTATTGGCGACCGCGCTGCGGGCAACTCACTTGGCCATCTGGAGCGGATCGAAAGATCGCCTGGCCGTCAGTCAGGTTTGGAAACCTAAACTTCACGGCCGATATCGCGGGGACTTGATCTTGATGGATCGAGCCACAGCCGGCGTGCGCGCGCTGTCACGATGGGCATGACCTAACTCGCCACCGGCGGCACCTTGGAAGCGCGCTGCGAATCCGCTCCGATCCATAGTCGGGCCGATTGCTCGGATCGAGGGCGGATGGCTGGACACCGCCTCGGGCTGCAACTTCTGGCGATGGGCGAACACTTACCTTGTCCGCGCATAAAGCTCATGACTCCGAGGTGCGGACTCTCCGCGGACTCCGAACCTCCTGCGCCCTGCGGTCGAATCCGATTGGGCGCGATCATGAAATTCACCGCTGCGGACATCTTTTAGCTTTTCGCCCTTGGCGATATCATAAATTCACTGAAGCATCTCTCACTATCCGGAGAGCCTGGCGAACTACGGCCAGGATGGTTGGGACGCAGACGGCGAAGAAATTGAGACCCACCACCACCCGCCGTAGCCACCATCGGCGATTTAAGCGGCGTACTCGACTACGACTCCGAACATCGGCGGTATGGACGGCGATGCGGAGACTACCAAGAACCAGTGCCTACAGGACCTTTGGAAGACCACCTCGTCATCGACATATACATGGTGGACACCCCAAAGGGAAGCAATAACGTGGAACAACGGGGCCGGCGGAGGATGATCCGCCGATAAACAACCAAAAGCGGCGGCGTGAAGCGCGCCCTAAGTCCGCCTCGATCAAAGCAGCCTTCCTAACGACCCGGTGATAGAGCAGGGCAAACCAGCGGACGACGAACAGGAAGAGCGGATAATCAACCCCTTCACGGAGCAATCAACAGTCCGGGCTCAACACGAGCATAAGAACATACACAAAAACTCGTCGCCCCTGCAAGAAGTTTGAAGAAAGCGAAAGCAGAGCTCAAAACAGCGGAAGACACGCTCGAGAATGAAGTGGAGCAAAGTGTTCAAGACCGCAGACAAATATGGCAATGGCCATCAAACTAAGAAACTACCGAAGCGCAAGTTGCTGCGAATTTGTGAGGAAGCCATAGAGCCTTCACGGTCAAAAAATAAAGAGGCCACTGGCGGATATCGGCGGATGCGGGCCAGCGACAAGCGGGGCGGCGCACAAGCAATTATATTCCGGAAAATGGGCGGCCCAACTAGGTCCATCTACGGGCCAAAAAGAGGGCCCCAGGAAGCAACACAACACAACAAGTGTTAGAAGACAGCGGCACACCCAAATGAGGCGCCCGCACCCATATGTTTTACCGATGAGGTCTTTGGATCATGAATTTCCAGCAGGGTTCAAACCCATGAACATAGAGGCATCTGACGGCTGTGAGACCCCGGTGCTGTATAGAAGATTACATACTACACATACACATGGCTAGAGGAGATGATCTCACGCCATAAAATACCTACCCCTCAAGCTCAAAGGGCCAGCTCGGCATTGGCTAAAAGCCTCGAAAACACTGTTGGAAGTTGGGAAGAACTTGAGGGGCGCGTTTAAAGCAAATTTTCAAGGGACTTATGTCCGCCCTCCGGATCTGAGACGATCTGAGTCATATAACTCAACAGCCGGAGAGTCGGTAGCATAAATGCTGGAACAGGTTTCTTACCAAAAGAACCAAATAGTCATTGTCCGGGACCTGAAGCCTTAGCAGCTTTTAAACACAACGTCGAGGGCGAATGGCTCGCATGGACACCTCGGCCAAGAGAAGCCAAGAACAATGGTCGTGCTAACAAGCCTCATGGCGCTTTGCGCGGAGAAAACGGTAGCTAGCAAGATGCAGCACCAATGACCAGTACATCCGAGATCGGAGATGGAAGCGGAAAGTCACGGCGCAGGAAAGATCGGCGCGGAATAAAGAAAAAAAAGCCCAAAGACACGGCGGTCAACGCCGGATTCAAAAGCTTCGCGGCCAAACAATAAAACACGGCCTCTTAAGGACAGCGAGAGCGAGCTATCAAATTTAAACAAAATTTTAGATCGGATATGTCAAATCCACAGATACCTCGGAAGGCACGCAAACCATACCAACCGAAATTGTTGGGTTTTAAACAGTCCGGCAGACTCAAAGCGGACACAAGAACTCGATCATGGCGAGGCGATGTGAACCCCACCGGCGAGCACGGAAGTCAAAAGGCTTTCCCACAAGAAGTCAAAATAGTAAACTTCGCTTCACGTGATAGTACGGAAAACCAACACGGCTTTCGCTTCGACAAGTGTCATACGGTCCACCAGTGGAACACGAGATTGGATGTCAAAACCAATCACTTTTGACCATCTAGATTAGTCGAAGTATCCGAGCGCAGGATAGACTGCGATATTGGATCCCATAATAGGCGGACTGCAATTCCGCAGGTTTTGATGGGCGACGGCGGTGCTTAAACCTTCTAGATCCGGACACAATCCGCAAGTTGGGATAGACCATACTGCAATTCGGCATAGCCGCACTTCCTTCAAAGGAGTGGCGCGAGGCCCTTCGCCCGGTGCAGTTTCATTATTACTAGAAGTTGTGTTGGGTCACTGACAACCGGCGAGAAAAGCTAACCTTTCATGTCGCCCCATTTAAAAGTAGCTATCAAGCATCTTGGGGCGGGAAGCTTTCGTCGCTTCAATACAATACCACATTACGCGTCTCTTACGCTTAAAATGCCGGTCCACGTGGCATCATTTCATTAAAAGGTGCGCTGAGACCCGGACACGGCTGGGCGAGTCCGAATAAATAAACTAGGGGCTACCTAGCCGCACATCCCTTCACAAGGTTTGCACATATAAGCCATAATGAGCTAGCATAGGCTCAGCTTTCTTAATCTATATTTCAATTTTTATGCACTTTCTTGCGATTTCTTTTCCAACCAAGTTCCTCTCTTTTACGGATGAACAGCGTGCACACCGTCAGGATATGGCTGCGCGGAGACCTGGCCGAGGCGTGCGGTGAGGGACCCGTTGCAAGGACTCTTTTGGACTAAGACCCTCGTAAACCTTTCTTCTGTCTCTTGTTGCTATAATCCCTGGTTTATCATTATAACCAGAGTGGAGGCTGGCGTTTTGGCATCGGCGCGCCGGAAGAACCTGCCGTGCACGGACACAAGGGGCTTAGGGCTTTGTTTTGCCGCTATTATAAAGACCGAACACCTTAGGGAGTGTTGGCGTCTCGAGTTAGGCCTTATATGCATCAGCTCGAATCATGTCTTTGGTCAAATGTTGGGTTTGCCCGGCTCCTGTGTTTTGCTGCCTTACGTTCCGTATCGCCGGCTAACGCGGCTCCGGAGAACTCTGCGATTGTGCCCCAGTTCGGTGGCGAGCACCTCGATGAAAGCGAAAACTGATTGTCATGATACTGCGAGAGGCTGGTCAACCACTCGATCGACCATGGGAATGTTTAGGATTCCTCCGCTTTGACGAAGGGCGTTTCGGCCAGCACATCTGGCGCCCAATTCGGAGGCGTGGTGCCCCGAGGGGCTATGTCGTAGCCCCACCCTCGAACTCCATGGCTAAGTGAAAGTGATAAAGCATTATAGTCCGGTTGCCTCGTTTGCTACGCTACCACCTCCTTTATAGGACCGAGGCGTCCGGATTAAGTGTGAAAGCGAGCTATTTTTTGCGAACACCCCGCACCTTGTGCGTGGGGGCTGAAACCGACAGCGCCATCTTTCAGGTTATACACACGTATACATGAGCGGCGCAGAGGAGATATTCTATTACTTGAATGCACAAGTATAAAAGGCGCTTACATCATAAATATCGTTTTCATCATATAAGCGTTCATTGAGCGTAACATTTTTTAACACTGTGACTCTATTACACGAGCACCACGCAGCACGCCGCCAAAATAGTGCTCGGCGGGTAACGGTTATCATCCGAACCGGGATTGCAACAGCGGTGGCATCCATCTCTGTCAATGTGTCTTCACACGGCGGCGCCATCCGCGCACCCTCTATGCAGGCCGACCGCTTCATCGCCTTGATATGCGGCCCCCAAGAAATTGCTGCAATAAGCCAAAGTAACTCTTGGTGGGGCCTATCCGGCGGATATGGGTCACTATATCCGTCATAGCAAGCCCGGACAACCTATTTAGCTCAGCCCACTCAGCCAAGCGGTCGGTCAGCGGAAGTGAACGCTCCGGACTATGAAATTGAGACCAAAACAGCTCTTCCGTCTTTTGATCCTTACGGCGAAAATGCTGGCGGCATCCGCCGCACTCGCTGCTAAGTCCATATAAGGGTCCTCCGGACACCACAGTTGGCCCGGTGAGCATATTTTGGATCCGTGAACCTTGGCGCAGCAGAAAAGGCTTGCCAGCTACAATATCTCCGGCCTGGCGCAGCTCTTCCTTCATAGCCCGCATTGCAGAGCAGGCATTCTTGGCTTCGGCGGTGGCCTTCCGCAGGTCTTCTTGCCCCGCTAGGCGCTCCTTCCCAAGAGCCTCACTGCGGTCGGTGGCATCTTTTAACTTCACGGCCATTTCGGCTATCTCTTCCCTGCTTCGGCAGTGCGCGACCCTTTCGGCCGCTAACTCCTCGGCCGCCCTCGAGGCCGCCGCATTACTCCTTCTGGCCTGCTCCTTGGCTTGAGCAAGTTCGGCCCAAAGGCTCTCCACGGCAGCGGCACTATCTGCATTTCACGCACATGTTGTAAGGAGATGGCTTCGGCTCCCTTACCAAGTGACAGCGAATAACACTTACCTTGCGACTCATCAAGTCGCTTTGTTGACCAGCGTGATGTCCGCATCCACAACATCGAGTTGCCGCTTTAGTTCAGCAACTCCATCAGTCGGCTGGCCCCGGACGACCCGCCACCTGCATCGCACGGCGGAATTTAAACCTGCAATTTTGATCCTCGGCATGCTGTCGATTTCGACAACCTACCGAGTCTCGGGGCTACTATCTATACTGAGGCGCATTCTATATGCAAAACTGTTAAAAGGTGTGTCATTTTACGTACCTCAAACCCCGCGACAAACTCGGCGGCATTGTGTAACCCGCCTTGGCGGACAAAATCCTTTCAATCACCATGCTCATCAATGCGTGGTGATCTTACGAATAAACGCCTTCTCAAGCAGATCCTTGGCCCACACAGTTGGATACCGAACTATCCGGCTTTGCCAAACCCGGGGCTCCCTCCGTGATGACACTTGAGGCTCGTCCGCCCTATCCGACGGGCGCCCGGACGGAGGCGTCTCGCTCTCTATCATCTCCGGACGAAGGTCCCCAAGACGAGCTCATTTGCTAAGGGCGGAGATCCGAACTACAAGGTAAAAACTTTAGTTATCCTCGGAAGCACAAATAGGGATGTCCCTTATTATAAAACTCCTTTCTTTCTACTTACGGCTCGTTGGAGGCTGACTCATTAAGGAGATTGTGCGGCGGGGCCTCCCGGACGCAGGACCTCTGGTGAAATTTCTTCCCCGTTTAGGGCTTTGCCCCAGGTCCTCTGAGGCAGTCCTCTTCTCCCCTTGGTGGGAGGGATTCTCGATCCCCCTCTTTCAAGAGCCTCCTTAGGCGAGGCGGTAGCTTTCCTGCTTTCCCTTCGCCTTCCTCTGAAGGCGCAACCTCAAGCATCCGGACCAGCACGGATCCGCGCGGTCTCGGGGAGGGCGGACACCGTATCAATTTTGCTTCCGCTATCCACTCATGTAGAAGGAAGTTGGTCATAAGCGAATCATCGAAGGCAAACAAAGCGGTATGTCCGGACTCGGAACTACTTACTTGAGTATCCGGCGATTGCAGCTTAGGCCAGCATCCTCGGTCAATTCGGACGCACCTCTTGCGATCCGAAGAATAATTTGTACATCTCCGGGGTGTCATACCCATGAAGTGTTGAAGAATCCGTGGGCCCTCGGATTGAACTCCCATAGCGGAGAGGCGGCGTTTGCGAGCGGAGGCGCCTAATCAGCATAACCTGCATCACCACCACCATATCGATCTCCCTCGTTAGGAGATCTCGAATCCGACCCTGCGGTAGGGGCACGTCCTTTGGCGGCCCCAGTTGAGCCCTTGGTTGACCCACGACATCAACCGTCGTGGAGGTCCCGGCGGAATAAGGCGGCGGCTTTTGCTGCGGCCCCTCGGAGCGGTAATATAGAACCACTCTTGCTGCCACGGGCGAGCTCCTCTTGGAAGGAGCCAGCGGGCCACGGGCATCGGCCCTCCTACTTATGGCCGCCCGCCACACTCCGCAGCGCCCCGATCATCTTGGCGCCACATTGAAGGTCTTCAGCCACAGGCTGAAGTGAGGGGTGACGCGGAGGAAGGCTTCGCAGATGACAATAAATGCGGAGATATGGAGGATGGACTCCGGAGCCAAATCGTGGAATTCCAACCCATAGTAAAACATGAGCCCTCTCACAAAAGGATCCATCGGAAGCCTAAACCCCGGCGGAGGTGGGATCAAAACGACATACTTGCGGGCTCGGGGTGGGGATGGCCTGCCCTTGGGCGAGCAACCTGTCTGAAATCTCATAAGACAGTACTTGGCCTCCCGCAGCTTTAGCACGTCCTCCTCCGTGACGGAGGAGGGCATCCACCGGCCCTGGAGGTCGGAACCGGACATCGTCGAAAGTCCGAAGCACTCGAATCTGGAGCTCTAGGTGCTGGAACTTGGGCGTGGAGAGGATTCGATGGAGGATTGAAGAAAAAGCGAGCCTTGGTCCTGTTATAAAGAGGAGAATACCAAGAGCCGTCTCGTGACCGTTTGGGACTCGCCCGATAGAGGCGTGGCGAGCGAGCGGTTGGTTACACGTCCGTATTGATGAGAATCCGGATTAAGGGGAAACACGATCTCTGCCCGACAAGGCGTGCCAAGAAACCGCCGCTAAATCGTTGAGGTGGTAAAGTAAAAAACAATTCGAGTAATGGCTTGGTAGTGGTGTGATGTCATGCCGCACAAAAAACGTCGCAGATTGAACTTGTGTATATATTATTCTCTCTCTGATGGAATGTGGAATTTATTTTGCGAGCGGACACTATCTGGTGTTCACAATCTTCTATCATTCGGAGGAGGAACCCGCCTTGCAATGCCAAGCAATATCTGCGCGGACTTATCATCATTGAAGCCTGGTTCAGGGCTCTGAGGAGTCTGGATTAGGGGTGTCCGGATAGCGGACTACCATCATCAGCGAACTATCATTGGCGGACTATCATCATCGACCGGACTCCAAGACTATGAAGATACAAGATTGAAGACTTCGCCCGTGTCCGGATGGGACTTTCCTTGGCGTGGAAGGCAAGCTTGGCGATACGGATATGTAGATCTCCTACCATTGTAACCGACTCTATGTAACCCTAGCCCTCTCCGGTGTCTATATAAACGGATGGCTCTAGTCCGTGGGACTATCGAACAACAACCCTTACAATCATACCATAGGCTAGCTTCTAGGGTTTAGCCTCCTTGATCTTGTGGTAGATCCACTCTTGTAAACATCCACAATATCAATATCAATCAAGCAGGACGTAGGGTTTTACCTCCATCAAGAGGGCCCGAACCTGGGTAAAACATCGTGTCCCTTGTCTCCTGTTACCATCCGCCTAGACGCATAGTTCGGGACCCCCTACCCGAGATCCGCCGGTTTTGACACCGACAAAGAGTATGGCCAAAACCCGTCGTTTACCGGACGCTGGATGGACACTTCGTCATACGACATATACATGGTGGATACACCCAAAGAAAATAGCAGCGAGGACAAGGAGAACCCAGCGAAGGATGACCCTCCTAAGACACAACCAAAGCGCAGTCGTCAGCGGTGCCGCTCTAATCGCACCGTAGCAAGGACAGCAACACCGGCACAGGAGACGATAACACTCCGGATGGTGCCGAAGACACAGAAGACCCCGACATATAAACTACCGAACAAGACAATCGGGAAGATGGGCAAGTCAGCCCTGATGAACAGGCCATAGAAGAAGACTCGAAGGACGGTAGATATCATCCACTCTCCGAGGAGGAGGTGAGCCTCGGCAACGAAGACTTCATCGTTCCTGAGGAACCTCTCGAGCAGGAGCACTTTAAGCTTCAGCTAATAGCCACTGCGAGGAGCTTGAAAAAGAATCAGCAGCAGCTTCAGGTTGATCAAGACCTGCTCGATGACAGATGGACAGATGTCCTGGCAGCCGAGGAATACGGCCTTAAACACCTAGCCAAAAGTTACCCGAAGCGCAAATTGCTACCTCACATCGACGACGAGGCGCTAGAGCCCGCACCAGCATCGCGCAATGCGGCTGACCGACCGCCACACGGTCGGGAAAAAACGACAACTCGAGCCGAAAACCAGACTGTCCCACCTCGCCATAAAGGCACGGATAAGACAGCTCGGGGTTATACATATGACCTTTGTCAAGACCTGGACAGTAGAGCAGGATATACAAGATCGATCTACGGATCGCGAGGACGTGCCTTGACACGCGAGGACGGCTATCTATTCGGACATAACAAACCTAGTCACACCCGAGCCGAAAACCGCAGACGGACTCCATCGGAGCTACATCGCGAGGCGGCCCGATATAGAGGCGCTGCACACCCTCTATGCTTCACTGACGAAGTAATGGATCATGAATTCCCAGAAGGGTTTTAACCCGTAAACATCGAATCATACGATGGAACAACCGATCCGGTGGTATGGATTGAGGATTTTATTCTCCACATCCACATGGCCCGCGGGGATGACCTTCACGCCATCAAATACCTCCCACTAAAACTCAAAGAGCCAGCTCGGCACTGGCTAAATAGTCTGCCTGGAAATTCTATTGGCTGCTGGGAGGACTTGGAAGAAGCTTTCCTCGACAACTTCCAAGGTACATATGTCCGGCCACCTGATGCCGATGACCTAAGTCACATAGTCCAACAGCCTGGAGAGTCAGCCAGGAAATTCTGGACTAGGTTCCTAACTAAAAAGAACCAGATCGTCGACTGTCTGGATGCCGAAGCCCTAGTGGCCTTTAAACATAGCATCCGTGACGAATGGCTCGCCCGCCACCTAGGCTAGGAAAAGCCGAAGTCCATGGCAGCCCTCACTGCACTCATGACCTGATTTTGTGCGGGTAAGGATAGTTGGCTGGCCCGCAACAAAAACACAGCAAGCGAAATAGGCACCTCCGAGGGCAAAAATAGCAATGGCAAGCTCCGACGTAGCAGACGCAAACGCCGAAGCAATGACGACAACACCGATGACACGACAGTCAATGCCGGATTCAGTGGCTCCAAGTCCGGTCAGCGGAAGAAGCCATATAAAAGAAACAGACAGGGACCATCCAGCCTGGACCGCATACTCGACCGCCCGTGCCAGATCCATGGCACCCCAGACAAACCAGCCAATCATACCAATAGGGATTGTTGGGTTTTTAAACAGGCCGGCAAGTTAAATGCCGAAAGCAAAGAAAAGGGATCGCAAAGCAAGGACGATGACGAGAAGCCCCGGCAACCGAACACAGGGGGACAAAAGAAGTTTCCTTCCCAGGTCAAAATGGTCAACATGATATATGCTACACACATCCCCAAGAGGGAAAGCAAGCGCACGCTCAGGGACGTCTATGCGATAGAGCCAGTCGCCCCAAAATTTAATCCATGGTCGTCATGCCCGATCACTTTTGATCGACGGGATCATCCGACCAGTATCCGTCATGGCGGTTTAGCCGCATTGGTCCTTGACCCAATAATTGACGGATTCCACCTGACGCGAGTTCTTATGGACGGCGGCAGCAGCCTGAACCTGCTCTGTCAGGATACAGTGCGCAAAATGGGCATTAACCCATCACGGATCAAGCCCACAAAGACTACCTTTAAAGGAGTCATACCAGGCATAGAGGCCCGTTGTACGGGCTCAATTACGCTAGAGGTTGTCTTCGGATCCCTGGACAACTTCCGAAGCGAAAAATTAATCTTCGATATCGTCCCTTTTCGCAGCGGCTACCACGCACTGCTCGGACGAACCGCATTCGCTCGATTCAATGCGGTCCCACATTATGCTTACCTCA
Source organism: Aegilops longissima (assembly GCA_021605205.1). NCBI lineage: Eukaryota > Viridiplantae > Streptophyta > Magnoliopsida > Poales > Poaceae > Aegilops > Aegilops longissima. Next base: position 31,336 of record JAHIAM010002676.1, read on the forward strand.
AGCTCAAAATGCCCGGTCCATGCGGCGTCATAATAGTCAATGGAAACACGGAACGCTCCCTCCGTACAGAAGAGCACACCGTTGCCTTAGCAGCAGAAGTACAGATCGGTCTTCTCAAGCAGAACCTTAATTCGGTTGTCGAACCCCCGTACACCGTTAAGAGGGTCCGGACTATTCTGCAGTAGGACAGCTCAGCCCGTCAGGAGCTCGACTAGCAATTCAGCCTCCGTCCCAGTCCCGATCAAGTGGTGGCATTGGTACCGCGCGTACATAACTACGCACTCAAAATTCCATGGGGAGAGACGGAGGCATACTTACCCTGTGATCCACAATACGGCTTGACCGCTCCCGGACACATTTACTTTCACTGTTTCTTTTTTCCTTTTCAGGTTCCTTTTCACAGGCTTTCCCTGATGGCTTGATCGCAGTTCCTTTTGAAGGACAAATACACCAAGACGGCAGTCAGCCTAGACGTAGTGGGGAACTTCTAGGTGGTCTCTTTAACGACCACTCTACCTGTTTTCAGGGCCCACACACAGCTCTCCCTTGGTGACGGCATGTTAAATAGCCTATTGCTTATCGCACTATTTGTATCAAAGCGCTTCGACGTATTAATCAAATTATAATGGAAACAGTTTGCGGCCCAACTTTTAGGGACCCTGCCTATTGCATTTACCCCTTTTCTGTTTCCCCTTTCTTTTAATAAACTTATCAGATAGCACTCGTACACTGCGGTACGTTTCAATTTTCCAGGGGCATCATAGCACCCCGCTCTATGGCAACAAAAGTACGAACACTTTTTACAATACAGTTCGGCACCCCGAATTTAGCATTATATGCATTGGCTCCGAATCATGTCTTTGGTCAATAGTTGGGTTGCCCGGCTCCTGTGCTTGCTACCTTACGTTCCGCTACATCGGCTAAGGTAGTAAAGGGAGAACTACTACGATTGTGCCCTCGTTTACCCAATGGAGCACCTCAATAGAGAAAGCCGAAAACTGACTGTCATGATGTGGCGAGAGCCGGTCAGCTCTTCGGAGGTCTCAAATTGTTGGAGATTTTTTCTGCATTACGCGAGGGATCGGTACTTGCCCGATCAGGTGTTTACAGCATCCTAGTTCGAATACTAGGGGCTGCGCCTACATTTTTATTGTCAAACTCCTATGGCTAAGTGAGGGTGTTCAAGCCGTATAGTCTGATTGTCTGGTTCGTTGCGCTAAACACCTCCTTCAAGGACCAAACAATTGGATCAAGAGTGTTTAGATTCCATCCCGAGCACCCCGTACTACCTACGTGGGGGCAGAACCCGACGACTGGCCAACCCTTAGATTTTATAACACACGGCCGCACAGGAGGTAAATTTTTTATAAAAACAAAAATTATATTACATAAAAGCTTTGTTTCATCTTACAAGGCACGGACAACTTGAATATATTCATTCAAGGATAATGTCTAGTGAACACTGCGCCGCTACAAGGCGAGACCCCTCCAGGACGTCTCCAAAATACTGCTCGGGTGTGCGGTGCTCCTTGCCCTCGGGCGGCCCCTCGGTCACAAGCTTGGCGTCCATCTTCGCCCACCACGCCTTGACTCGTGAGAAGGCCATCCGCGCTCCCTCGATGCAGACCGATCTCTTGACGACGTCCAGCCGAGGACAGGCGTTCACCAGCCGCTTCACGAGGCCGAAGTATCTGCTGGGTATAGCTTCGGCGGGCCACAACCGGATTATTAAATCCATCATGGCCAGTTCGGCCACCTATGCAGCTCGACCAGCTATTTCAGCTGATCGGTGAAGGGCACTAGATGTTCTAGCGCAAGGTATTGCGACTAGAACAGCTTCTCCGTTGAGCCCCCCTCTTCGGCTCGGAAGAACCTCCTGGCGTCGACACATTGCTTGGCAGGTCATAAGCATACTCGAGAACTCCGAATCCGGGTTAGTAAGACATACTTCTTCTTCACATACTTGCTTTGCATACTAAATGCCTTACCCGCCGCGATCTTCTTGGCTTCCTAGATCTCTTGGAGGGCGCTCTGGTCCTCAACCCGGGCCTATTCAGCGCTTTGGCGAGCCTTGGCGAGTTCGGCCTCTCGAGCCGACACATCGCACCCCAAGGCTTCGCATTTCTTCACCGCGTCCTGGAGCTCTTGCTGGACCTCGTTGACCCGGGCCTTGAGCTTCTTACGGGCAGCCTGCTCCCTGACAGCCTTCCCCTCGGCTTCGGCCAGGGCCTTCTTAAGGGCCTCGACCTAGGTCGTTGCTCCTACACATATCATAGCATCATGGTCAATCCACACAATTTATTCTCTCTGCATACACAACGGGTCATTACATACCTTGCTGGTCTTCAAGCTGCTTCCTCGCTTGTCCGAGCTCCTCCTCGGCCCGCTCCAGCCTTTGCTTTAGTCCGGAGACTTCGGCAGCGTGTGAGGTCGCAGCTAGTAACAACGCCTGCTCATTAATACAAGACACATACAGTTAGTTTCCTACAAAAGTGAATCGATCCTCTGTCTGGTTTTGCTTGCCGAACACCGTACAGAGTCTCAGGGGCTACTGTCCTTTCCTTTGTGTCACTTACCTCAAAACCTGTTAGCAGGCGGCCGCTGCAGGCTTCGGTCAGTCCGCTCTTGACGAACTGAACCTTCTCAATCACCATACCCATAAGGATACGGTGTTCTTCCACAATGGAAGCACCTCGCAGTTCTTCCAGAAGATTGTCCGGTGCCCATGGTTGGACTGAGGTCACCAGTGGGATAGGCACACCTCCGTCTTTCAAAGGAGGTTGCACGCCGGACTCCGGAGCCTTGTAGGTCTCCGGAACCGTATCCGGACGGTGGCTGAACTGAGTTCGGCCCTCGTCGCTCGTCTCCATGGGGGACTTCTCCCCCATGTGTCCGGGGGCCGAGGTTTCGCCCTCTGGCACCACCCTGACGGCCTCCTGAGACTCTCCCTGGCCTGGGAAAGTCCTTTGCGGCAGCACTTCGGCGTCGCCCTTGGCCGTGGGAGAGTAAGCGGGCGGCGGCAATGTGCTGGCCATTGCCCTTGAATCCAACGAATCTCTTGATGAGGATCGCTGGGAGCTGTCGTGGGCCGGACTGTAGCATCACAAGTAACCATGTTAATACAATAAGGAGGAACGGCCGGATACCCGGGCGAGTACGAGTTTGTACTTACAACGCGGCCAGGGGCTTGTTCCGGGGAGGTTGCTCCGGACTGCTGTCGACGTCCCACGTAGTTTTATCCGCGAGAGAGCCTTTCCCCTTCTTGGGCGCCTCCGCCTCCAGATTTGTGGAGGCCGCCCTCTTCTTCCTCCCATCAGGGGGAGGGTTCCTTTCCTCCTCCTCTTCGTCATCTTCGGCGGGAGAGGAGTGAGTCTTATCTTCGGACATCATGTCCGAAGTGCCCTTGCGGCGGGGGCCACCTTAGCCCCCCTTGGCCTTCTTCTTGGCCTTCTTCTCCGGCGACTGATAGGGCACCGGGACCACCATCTTCGCCAGGAGCAGGATGACTGGCTCCTCGGGCAGCGGAGCCGAGCTGCGAATGCGCTCCGCTTTCTCCGTCCATTCCTGAAAGGATAAATTAGCAAAGTTTAGTTACCCTCCTTGGACAAGCAGCTAGAGGGTACGCTTTGAGATGTAAGGGACTTACCGCACTGGTGGGGTGGGCAAGATCGTGCCCACGATCCGAGTCTATGGCCGGCGGCTTCTCATCGCCCTTGAAGAGCAGCTTCTAGGCGTCTTCATGGGTGGTGCCGAAGAGTCTCTCCAAGGTTTGGTGCTTCTCCGGATCGAATTCCCATAGAAGGGAAGTTCGGCTTTGGCAGGGGAGGATTTGGCAAACTAGCATAACCTGTACCACATCGACGAGCTTGATGTTTTTGTCCACCATGCTTTGGATGCTGCGTTACATAGCGCCTCGGCTCATCAAGCGAAGACCAATTTGGGCCCTTCTCCATCCAGGAGGTCAGCCGCATTGGAGCCCCGGACTTGAATTCGGGAAACGCGGCCCAGGTGGCGTCGCGGGGCTCTGTGATATAGAACCACAGCTTCTGCCACTCCTTGATAGTCTCCACAAACGTGCCTTTGGGCCATATGACGTTGGGCATCTTGCTCACCATGGCTCCCCCGCACTCCGCGTGTTGACCATCCACCACCTTCGGCTTCACGTTGAAGATTTTAAGCCACAGACCAAAGTGGGGGTGGACGCGGAGGAAAGCCTCGCACACGACAATGAATGTCGAGATGTTGAGGAAGGAGTCGGAGCTAGATCATGGAAATCTAGCCTATAATAGAACATTAGTCCGCGGACGAAAGGGTGGAGTGGAAACCCTAGTCCATGGACAAAATGAGGAAGGAACACCACCCTCTCGCTGGGTTTTGTTGTGGGGATGACTTGTCCCTTGGCCGGGAGTCGGTGAGCGATCTCCTTCGCGAGATACCCGGCCTCCCGCAGTTCGGCGATGTCCTTCGCTGTGACGGAAGAGGCCATCCACTTGCCTTGCCCTCCAGAACTGGACATGGTTGAGAGCTTGCTCGGCGTGGAAGAAACAAGAACTTGGGCGCTAGAGCTCGAGAATGGAGGGGCAGAGGATGAAAGAAGGCATGGGTGAAGAAAGGGATCCTTATCCCGTTATAAAGGTAGTGAATATCGAACGCCTCCCCACTCGCCTCAAAACTCTCCCATTCCCAAGGGCTGTGTAAATGGCACGGTTGGGTTACCCACGCCCATATTGATGAGAATCCTGCAATAAGGGGACACAATCTCTACTTTGACAAGAAGTGCCAATGGAAACCGCATCTCGAAACGCGGAACGGCAAACGAAAACGGTTCGAAATAATGACCTGGCAGGCATGACGTCGTCTTGCGAAAAGTTGTCAGCGGATGGGACTCGTGAAAATATTATACTCTCTACGGCTGTGTGTGTGGTACTTGTGTTGCAGATCCAGACACGTTCGAAGACTATCTTAGAGTGTTCGGAAGGGAGAACCCGCCTTGCAATGCCGAAGACAATGTGCGCTCCGGACACCTCGTCATTGAAGCCTGGTTCAGGGGCTACTGAGGGAGTCCTGGACTAAGGGGTCCTCGGGCGTCCGGCCTGTTGGACATGGGCCGGACTAATGGGCTGTGAGGATACGAGACCGAAGACTTTCTCCCGTGTCCGGATAGGACTCTCCTTGGCGTGGAAGGCAAGCTTGGCGACCAAATATGAAGATTCCTTTCTCTGTAACCAACTCTGTACAACCCTAGTTCCCTCCGGTGTCTATATAAATCGGAGGGCTTAGTCCGGAAAAGGATATAGTCATACATGCTAGACTTTTAGGGTTTTATCCATTACGATCTCGTGGTAGATCAACTCTTGTAATACTCATATTCATCAAGATCAATCAAGCAGGAAGTAGGGTATTACCTCCATAGAGAGGGCCCGAACCTGGGTAAACATTGTGTCTCCCGTCTCCTGTTACCATCGACCTTAGACGCACAGTTCGGGACCCCCTACCTGAGATCCGCCGGTTTTGACACCGACAAAGGGTACTGGGTGTCGACGATGTTGCCGATGAGGACGAGTACGATGAATTTGATGAGTTGCCAGCCAAGGGATCACGCACCAGCGTAACAGAGAAGTGTAAAATCATCAGAAAACCCAAGTTCATTCGGGGTCAACGTAATGATACCAGTTCCCCCATGTACATGGGAATTAAGTCGTAAGACTAGTCTTTATGCCTACCCTGCAACTTAATTCGTTCAATTTAGAACTGTCGCGTGTGCTGAATTTGTGAGTTATGCCCAGTTTTCTGTTGATGTAATTAATAACCATTAATATTTTGACCTTGATATGCTGTCAGCTCAAGCAAGAATATGAACTATTTTTTGTTATTATTATTATATCATAGAGGGAGCACACTCAATTGATCTCACTACAGTATGTGTGAACAAAAATATGCAATCTGGTTTGCTAATAGCACACAGATCATTGATGAAAGCTGTGTGTTAACCAGACCCCGCCCACGATCTAAGTCATGCTTTCTGATTGGCCAGAACCCAAACCCCACGTATCGTATGTCTGCACCATTGGATGCTCCCAGATCGAACGGCGATCCTCATCCCTTTCGACGGCACATGCAGTTCCGGTTGTAATTTTATTTTTATGCACAAAATGCACGTTAATCTCAAAAAATGTCTTAAATATAGCTAACGATACCTGAAATGCGCCAGAAAATCAAACCCGTGGTATAATGGTGATTGCATACCGTGGAAATTTTTATGAGGCCAAACGATGAAGTCACCGGCCATAGGAGTTTGAATTGACACGTCTCCTTTTGGAAACCATGATCCTTCATGTGAGATGCTCCGGTTTGGGAGGAGCGGTCATCAAAACTTGTGCCAAACTTTACCAATTTTTTTCCACGGGGTCGTGAGAGCACGCCACGGGCACACATCGAGTTGGATGATGTCCGAACTCCATCTGAATTTCCTGTAATTAAAATAACAACTAGGCCCCTCGCCGGTTAACACTTTCTCATGAAACGAAATGTTTGAAACTTCTCCCCGCTTCTCGAACAAACGGATGAAAACTCACAATGCGACACACAAATGATCTGTACACCTTCTTTTCTAGGCTGATAATAAGGGGGTATCATAGCTAGTATCATGCATGCAAACTAGGCAATTTTGATGAGCTGTCATAGAATTAAATGAAGAAAGAGAGGGTTAAGTATCATATCATGAAACCGTATCATAATAAATGCTATACTCTCAGAAGCGACCAGACCGAATGGATCAAGTCTCGTGCTCGATGTCATCCTGGATCGAGAATCTTGACACCACAGTGCTTGAAGGATTTATAGCAGAGTAGCAATCACACACTTATTACATCGTTGTCCACAAGGGAACTTAATACAATAATATGGCTTAAGGCCATCTAATAATAACAGCGGAAGGCTTGGAAGATAAGCGAGTCCATCAACTCCATCAGCATCCTTGAGTATAGAACCACGACCTAACACCTTACTGTAAATGCGAAAAGTCGCAACATGAAAGTTGCAGCCAAAACGGGTCACACATGGAATATCTTGGCAATGTAACACATAAAGCAATGAAGGAATAAGCCTATACTACATGCATATTTGGCTGGTGGTAAGGCTCTATGGTTACATTTGCATAAAGCTGATTTTCCCTACATCAAAGGAATAATTTTATTTAACTATCATGGTGGTTGTTAAACATTGAGAATGGTTGACACATCCTCAATCCCAATTAAAAAGTACTCATCAAAACCCAATACATTTATTAAAAGTAACATGTTGAGATTCACATGATATTAAATTACGGATACTCAAAACGTCCATAACGGGACACGGCTAATCATGATTAGTTTATACACTCTGCAGAGGTTTGCGCACTTTTCCCCACAAGACTCGATCGCCTCCGCTTGGTTCTCGCCTTTGCATGGTGTTTGAGAAAGCGGATGACCGAGACATAGTCTTTCGAAGCGCTAGCACCTTACGTGTGGGTAGACCGTACCAACCTACATCCCCTACATCAGCTAGCCTACCCGTAAGAGTTCGCACAACTTAGTCAACTACGCCAGAGCCCATAATTGGCTTGTGGCTGCACACGGAAGTTTCCAGTTTGAAAAATCTTATGATCCCTTAGAGCACAGGTGGCGGTCCGAAGAAATCAGGCAAGTCTCGATGGAAACCAGGTGCCTCAATCCACCCAGATGTGTGTTTAGGTTGCCACCTTAGATAAACCATTAATTAACAATCTCACATCTGTCATGGATATTCACTCACCCAATCCACGTCTACTAGCATAGCATGGCATAAGAGCAAACGAGAAGTAACTCCCAAGGTTTCATAAGTAAAAGCAGTAATAGGTACTACCTCAAATCTACTTCCCAATCCCACAATTTAATTAGATCCTAAACATGCAAGTGTTTGAGGTTTGATCTAATGCATAAAAACTGGGTAGTAGAAAAGTATGATCAAGTGTTACTTGCCTTGCGATGATCCATGAGACCTAGAGATTCAAGTAGCAGGCGCACTCCGGGTGATCTAACGCAGACAAACAACAAGCATACAATAAGTACTCATCTAATGCACGGGAAATCTCGAATAAAAGATCTAACCAGATAGTTCATCTTAAGAACCCTGGTTGCAAAAGAATCGAATCAAATAAGGCATCGAAAGTCGAAACTCAAGAGAGAACGACTCAGTTTAGCAATCTGAAACTAGGTCAAAATTTTACAGTAGTAAAACTCTGTGTAAGTAGGGTAGTCGGAACGGCGGTTTCGTAACGAAACTCCAGGCGCTTGAATCACCGATTCCGATAAGCGAGCAAGAAATAAAACAGATTTGAAAATCGGATCGAAATCGAATCGAAAAATAACGGGTTAAATCCGATTAAAAGAAAGCGACGAACGGATTAAATAACGGACGTTAGTTAACAGAACTAATCCAACGAACACATTCATTGAAAGCGAGCGGTTCGGTGAGCGTTCGTTAATTAAGAAAACCGAAAAAATAAACCATCTAGGTTTTGAAAAAAACCGAACATCACGAAAAAACCGGATCGGGTTTTCTAAAAACGGATCGGAAATCCGGATCGGGCGGCGGCTACCTCCGTGGTCTTCGCCGTGCGGGGCTCAAGGGGACTCGAGGGCGGGGAGGTCGGCGAGGTGGCGGAGTGGTGGCGTCGGCGGAGTCGGCAGCGTCCGGCGATGGTGGGCGGCGGTGGTGCGGGTCGGGTTAGGCATGGTGGCGGTGGTGAGAGAGAGGGGGGCGGGGTATTTAAGAGGGGTGGCGGGTGGCTTGGGGAGGGCAAGCGGGGCGGCGGTGGCGTCGTCCCAGCGGGACTCAGGCGGCGGCGGCGAAGGGAGATCAGTGGGAGGAGATGGAGGTGGCGGGCAGGGGTCTTTGGGCAGTGGGCCTCGGCCAGAAGTATGATTTTTTAAAAAAAAACTAAACCAAACAATTAAAAAAATACTAAGCGAACTCCGATTTTAATAAAATAATTTTCTCCGACTCCTAAAATGAGTCGAACAAAATGAACTTTAAAAGCGGCAAACATGCATATTTTTTAAAATGCTCATTTTGCCTAAGCAAAATAAATCTTCCAAAAGCCAAATTTGATTTATTTATAAAACCTTCATTTTCCTAAATGTTGGGAAAGTCATATTATTCCCTCTCTTAATTTTTTTATAGGAAAACTTTATGAAGATAATTTAATAAATCCAATGATCCTATTTTCAAAATTTGAGAACTCCCAAATATGAAAATAATGAAACTTCCAACTCTCTCCGAGGGTCCTTGAGTTGCGTGAAATTTTCTAGGATCGAAAAAATGCGAGAAAATATGATGTGCATGATGACCTAATGTATAACATTCCAAATTGAAAATTTGGGATGTTACAAACCTACCCTTAAGATGAATCTAGCCCTCGAGATTCGGGTTAACTAGAAAATAGGTGAGGTGGTCCTTGAGCAAAACTTCCTCTCTTTCCCGGTGGCTTCATCCTCGGTGTGGTGGCTCCACTGAACTTTGCAAAACTTGATAACTTTGCTGCGGGTAACTCTCTTGGCATAATCGAGAATCTTAACGGTTTTTCCTCATATGTCAAGTCATCCTTCAACTGAATTGCTTCAGTGCACTTGTGTCTCTTAACGGTACTCTCTGCTATCTCGGGTGACATTTCTTCAATCGAGAAACATGGAATACATCATGAACTCTGACAGTCCTTCCGCAATTCCAACTTATCATAACTTCTCCCATGCGTTGCAAAATCTTATCTGGTCCAACTAAGCGGGTGCTAACTTTCCTTTCACTCCAAAACGCTTAACTCCTCAAGCGGGGATACTCGAGATATACTCTGTCTCCAACCTCATACTCAATCGCTGGCGCTTTGAATCGGCATAGCTCTTTTATGCCGGACTGGGCTACCTTGAGCCTGTCTCGAATCAACAACCTTCATTCTCGACTCCTTAATCAAATCTGGTCCAAACAATCGGCGATCTCGGTTTAGTCCCATGACAACGGTGTCTGCACCTTCTTCCATCTGAGCCTCGAAGGTGCCATCTTCAAGCTGGTTTGGTAGCTGTTGTTGTAGGAAAATTCTGCATCGGCAAATTATCATCCCAGCTAGATCCATAATCTAGTGCACAAGCACTCAACATGTCCTCCAAAATCTGATTGACTCTCTCGGTCTGTCCATCGGTCTGTGGGTGGAAAGTCTTTGAATTCCAACTGGTTCCCAATGTTTCGTGTAAGCTGGTTCCAAAATTTCGAGGTAAACTGGGTTCCTCTATCGTCTGATGCTCCTCGGAACTCCGTGTAAGCACACAATTCTGTTCATGTATATCTTTGCCAACTTAGCACTGCTATAGGTAGTCTTGACTGGAATGAAATGAGCTACCTTTGTCAAACGGTCGACTATAACCCAAATCGAGTCATATCCTGAACGGGTCTTTGGCAAACCTGTGATGAAATCCATGCCTAATTTATCCCACTTCCATTCGGGTATCGGCAATGGTTGTAACAATCCTGCTGGCTTCTGATGCTCTGCCTTTACTTTCTGACATACGTCACAAACTGCTACATACTCCGCAATATCCTTCTTCATTCCGGTCCACCAGAAAATATTCTTCAAATCCAAATACATCTTGGTATTTCCTGGGTGAATCGAATAGGGTGAATCATGGGCTTCTTGAAAAATCAACTTCCTGATTTCTGGGTCATCGGGCACATAAACACGGTCTTCAAACCATAGGGTATCGTGCTCATCCTCACGAAATCCTTTAGCTTTTCCTTTGCTCAATTTCTCCTTTATAGAGGCAACTTCCTTATCTGCCTTTTGGGCTTCTCTGATTTTGTCCATCGATTATCGATTGAATCTCCAATGCTGCTACATAGCCTCTCGGAACTATTTCCAAACATAGCTCTCGAAGGTCCTCGGCTAACTCATTGGGTATTCCTCCCATCATTAGGGTATTGACGTGGCTCTTACGGCTCAATGCGCCTGCCTTTCGACATTAGCCTTTCGGGTGATAATGCAATCTCATATCATAATCCTTGATAAGTTCTAACCATCTCCTTTGTCGAGATTCAATTCTTACGTGTGAAGATGTACTTCAAACTCTTGTGATCCGTATATACTTCACAATGATTTCCAATGACAAAATGTCTCCACGTCTTCAAGGCATGCACAACGGCTGCTAACTCCAAATCATGAGTGGCATAATTCAACTCATGGGGCTTAAGTTGTCGTGAAGCATACGAAACAACTCTTCCTTCTTGCATAAGCACGGCTCCAAGTCCTCGGCGTGAAGCGCCGCAATACACCTCATAATCCTTAGTCCGATCCGCAATATCAAAGCTGGTGAGGTAACCAATCTTTTCTTCAACTCTTGAAAACTTGCCTCACAGTCCTCGGTCCATATGAATTTGTTTTCCTTCTTCAACAATTCTGTCATAGGCTTTGCAATCCTTGAGAAATTCTCAATGAATCTTCGGTAGTATCCTGCGAGTCCAAGGAAACTCCGAATCTCTCCAACTGTTGTTGGTGCTTCCCATTTGGTTACGGTCTCAACCTTTGTGGGGTCAACTGCTATTCCTTCTCCGGATATAACATGTCCGAGAAATCCAACTTCCTTTAGCCAAAACTCACATTTGCTGAACTTGGCATACAACTGGTGTTCCCTTAGTTTCTCCAAAACCAATCGCAAATGTTCCTTGTGTTCCTCTTCATTCTTTGAGAAAATCAAGATGTCATCAATGAACACCACGACGAACTTATCCAAAAACTCCATAAACACTTTGTTCATCAGGTTCATGAAATAGGCTGGTGCGTTAGTCAGTCCAAATGACATAACGGTATACTCGTATAGTCCATATCTCGTGGTAAATGCTGTCTTGGGTATGTCCTGCTCCCGAATCTTCAACTGATGGTACCCTGATCGCAAGTCGACCTTGGAAAACACTTTGGCTCCTTGCAAGCGATCAAACAGATCATTTATCATAGGTAGTGGGTACTTGTTCTTGATTGTTACTTCATTCAATCCACGATAATCAACAACCATTCTCAAAGATCCATCCTTCTTCTCCACTAACAAAACGGGTGATCCCCAAGGTGAAGAACTTGGGCGTATAAAACCTTTACCAATAGTTCCTTAATCGCTTCTTGATTTCCGCCAAATCTTGTGCGGGCATCCCTGTCTGATTCGCTTCGATATCGGGCCTGTTCTCGCAACAGCTCGATCAAAAACTCAATGTCTCTATCCGGTGGCATTCACAGCAACTCTTCCGAAATACATCGGAAAATCCTTCACCATCTGGTACTTCTTCCGCACCACCTCGATAAGCAATTAACTTGTGCTCTCCTCGGCTCGTGCGTGATACATACTTAATCCTTCTTCCTTACGGTGTGGTGAGCAAAATTGACCTTGTGGTGCAATCTATGTTTCCTTCATACTTTGATAACCAATCCATTCCTAATATCACATCCAATCCTTGGGATTCCGAACTATTAGGTGCGAGGGAAAACATAGTGTCCAATCCTTAGTGGCGGTCGATCACACCATTTACTAGCCATGTACTCTGCTCGGGTGAGGTTACTAGCATGGGTGACCTAAGGGCTTGGGTTGGTAATTTGTACTTATCCACAAATCCCTTGATATGTATGAATGCGATGCACCAAGATCGAAAAGAACAACTGCGATAAATGACTTAACCAAAAACTTACCGACATGCATCGGGCTGATCTTCAACCTCCTCCACATCAATGTGGTTCACTGTCCCCTGTTGAAAGGGTTGGGCTTCTTTCGAGCTTCCATTGCCATTTCCATTCGCCTACTCGACAGTCATTTGCATAGTGCCCGATCTTGCGGCACTTAAAGCAAATAATGTGACTCAAGTCTACCTTGGATGGTGTTGACGGGTTGGTGCGATTCTGTCCGTTGCTTCCTCCATTCCGTTCCCATTCTTGGTGCCATTATGGTTGTGCTAATTTCCTCCTCCATGGGTATGCTGAAACTGAATTCTGATTTAGGGGTGTAACGTGGTTTCTTGAGCTCGAGTTATACTTCCTTGTCCATACTTCCGCTTGCAGTTCTCAATTCTGCTGCTGCTTTCCTTCAATCATGAGGGCTCGGTCTACCAACTCCTGGTAGTTGTTGAAACTTGCTACCATCAACGGCATCTGAACTCATCATTCAGTCCTTCTAGAAACTTCTCTGTTTAGCTGCGTGCCAGAGTAGCGTCATCCGGGGCATAACGTGCTAATTTGCTAAAGTCATCCACGTCTCGCCAACAGTCCTTCCTCCTTGGCGTAAGTTGCGAAACTCACGCTTCTTCATGGCCATAGCTCCTGCTGAAACATGGGCGGTCTGAAAAGCTTGCTGAAATTGATCCCATGTGGCGGTGTCTCTTGGGTAAGTGGCTGTGAAATTCTCCCACCATGCTGCTGCGGGTCCTTCAAGCTGATGTGCTGCAAACTTCACTCTTTCTCCATCATGCATCCTGCGATGGTCAACTCCTTCCTATCTTGCGGAGCCAGTCATCTGCTACAATCGGCTCGGTGCTACTGGAATACACCGGCGGGTTTAGTCTAAGGAAACGAGTCAGATGATCCGCAGGTGGTGGTGGTGGTGGGTTGTTGTTGTTGTTGTTGTTGCCTCAGTTACGCACCAATGTTTGAATCAGGGTATTCTGCTGCTGGATCAATTGGGTGATCTCTGGAGGGAAAACGAATCCGGGGTCGCGTCTCGGAGGCATCTGATGGGTTTAGAAAAGACGAGAAATGTAGAATAGAATGAGGTCTAAGGGGAATCACTACCCAAATGCACATGAGCAAATGCACACAAAATCACTTCATTCAATCAAACAAGGGCTTACAACGATCTAACTATCGCAAAAGTGCGTGTACTACAATGTTTACATGGAGGGAAATACTACTAATATGTGGGGGACTTCTACTAATTTGAACCGGTGGAAGACTCCATGATGTCTGCTCCAGCTTCGTCTTCAAAGTCGGGTTCACTTGGATCCGAATCGGTGTCGTCGATGTTGATGTAGTCGCTTGAGCAACCGACATACTGGTCTTCATTCCTGAGCGCCAACTTCTTCTTGAGTTCTTCGATCTCGTACTTAAGATCGTTATTGTGTCTTGCCAGAGCTACGATCTCGTCCATGTAGTCCTTGCGTGTAGTCTTTAGTTCTCCTTCCAGTTCGATGATCCTTCCCTTTGTCTTCTGCAACTCCAACATATCGTTGCACATTTGGTTCTCCTGGCGTCGAATGTGCTGATTTAACTCCTGGATGAAAGCTGCAATGGATCTATCCTTCTTGGTGCGACAACGTCCCGCTTGTCATCTCGGCCCGCAAATCTGGTAGATGGTGTCCTTGAGGTCTTCTTGATAAACTTCTCCAATGCGTCCCATGGTGATGTGAGCTGCCATGCTCTTTCCCAGACTCCAAGTTGGTGCACTGAAAACACTATCTATAGGCTTGGTGATTGGGGCGAATGTCCTTCCTGGAACGTGAGCGTGAATCTTCCAGCGCTCCTCTTCAGGCAGAGTGGCGTTGAAAGTCCCGGTGAAGCTTGGTAGTCCAATGTTCAGGTACTTGGTAACTTCCTTCAAGTGAAATCCAAAAGGTGTGCCTTCATCCGGTTGGGTGTACTTGATCTTCGCGTCCATCATCCTAAAGAGTAGAAAAGATGAGGAGTTAGAAAATGGGAAGAGAGTAGTGATCTATGGCTTTAACTTAGTGGTCGTGTCCTATCACAGTGTGCTCGATACCATTCTCTCAGAGCGACCAGACCGAATGGATCAAGTCTCGTGCTCGATGTCATCCCTGGATCGAGAATGCCGACACCACACAAGATTTCAAGGATTTATAGCAGAGTAGCAATCACACACTTATTACATCGTTGTCCACAAGGGAACTTAATACAATAATATGGCTTAAGGCCATCTAATAATAACAGCGGAAGGCTTGGAAGATAAGCGAGTCCATCAACTCCATCGGCATCACTGAGTATAGAACCACGACCTAACACCTTACTGTAAATGCGAAAAGTCTCGCAACATGAAAGTTGCAGCCCGAAAACGGGTCAGCACATGGAATATGCTGGCAATGTAACACATAAGAGCAATGAAGGAATAAGCCTATACTACATGCATATTTGGCTGGTGGTAAGGCTCTATGGTTACATTTGCATAAAGCTGATTTTCCCTACATCAAAGGAATAATTTTATTTAACTATCATGGTGGTTGTTAAACATTGAGAATGGTTGACAAGATCCTCAATCCCAATTAAAAAGTACTCATCAAAACCCAATACATTTATTAAAAGTAACATGTTGAGATTCACATGATATTCAATTACGGATACTCAAAGCGTCCATAACCGGGACACGGCTAATCATGATTAGTTTATACACTCTGCAGAGGTTTGCGACTTTTCCCCACAAGACTCGATCGCCTCCGCTTGGTTCTCGTGACTACATGGTGTTTGAGAAACGGATGACCGAGACATAGTCTTTCGAAGCGCTAGCACCTTACATGTGGGTAGACCGTACCAACCTACATCCCCTACATCAGCTAGCCTACCCGTAAGAGTTCGCACAACTTAGTCAACTACGCCAGAGCCCATAATTGGCTTGTGGCTGCACACGGAAGTTTCCAGTTTGAAAAATCTTATGATCCCTTAGAGCACAGGTGGCGGTCCAAGAAATACAGCAAGTCTCGATAGAAACCAGTGCCTCAATCCACCCAGATGTGTGTTTAGGTTGCCACCTTAGATAAACCATTAATTAACAATCTCACATCTGTCATGGATATTCACTCACCCAATCCACGCCTACTAGCATAGCATGGCATAAAAGCAAACGAGAAGTAACTCCCAAGGTTTCATAAGTAAAACAGTAATAGGTACTACCTCAAATCTACTTCCCAATCCCACAATTTAATTAGATCCTAAACATGCAAGTGTTTGAGGGTTTGATCTAATGCATAAAACTGGGTAGTAGAAAAGTATGATCAAGTGTTACTTGCCTTGCCGATGATCCATGAGACCTAGAGATTCAAGTAACAGCGCACTCCGGGTGATCTAACGCAGACAAACAACAAGCATACAATAAGTACTCATCTAATGCACGGGAAATCTCGAATAAAAGATCTAACCAGATAGTTCATCTTAAGAACCTCGTTGCAAAAGAATCGAATCAAATAAAGCATCGAAAGTCAAAACTCGAGAGAGAACGACTCGGTTTAGCAATCTGAAACTAGGTCAAAATTTTACAGTAGTAAAACTCTGTGTAAGTAGGGTAGTCGAACGGCGGTTTCAGAATGAAACTCCATGCGCTTGAATCACCTGATTCGATAAACGAGCAAGAAATAAAACAGATTTGAAAATCGGATCGAAATCGAATCTGAAAATAACGGGTTAAATCCGATTAAAAGAAAACGACGAACGGATTAAATAATGGGCGTTCGTTAACAGAACTAATCCAACGAACACATTCATTGAAACGAACGGTTCGGTGAGCGTTCGTTAATTAAGAAAACCGAAAAAATAAACCATCTAGGTTTTTGAAAAACCGATCATCACGAAAAAACCGGATCGGGTTTTCTAAAAAACGGATCGGAAATCCGGATCGGCGGCGGCTACCTCCGGTGGTCTTCGCGGTGGGGCTCTGGGGCCCGGGGCGGCGACTCGGCGGCGGGTCGGCGAGGTGGCGGCGAGGTGGCGGCGGGCGGGAGACGGGCAATGGCGTCCGGGCGACGGCGGTGGTGGTGTGGTCGGGTTAGCGCGGGTGAGGCGGGTGAGAGAGAGGGGCGGCGGGTATTTAAGAGGGGGTGGCGGGTGGCTTGGGGAGGGGCAAGCCAGGGCGGCGGGTGGCGGCGCTGCCCCCGAAGGGACTCGGACGTGGCGGCGAAGCGGGAGGCAGCAGGGAGGGAGAGGAGGTGGCGGGCAGGGGTCTTTGGCTGGGTGGGCCTCGGCCAGTAGCAGTTTTTTTTTTTTAAAAAACTAAACCAAACAATTAAAAAATACCAAACGAACTCCGATTTTAATAAAATAATTTTCTCCGACTCCTAAAATGAGTGAACAAAATGAACTTTAAAAACGGCAAACATGCATATTTTTTAAATGCTCATTTTGCCTAAGCAAAATAAATCTTCAAAAGCCAAATTTGATTTATTTATAAAACCTTCATTTTTCCTAAATGTTGGGAAAGTCATATTATTCCCTCTCTTAATTTTTTATAGGAAAACTTTATGAAGATAATTAAATAAATCCAATGATCCTATTTTCAAAATTTGAGAACTCCCAAATATGAAAATAATGAAACTTCCAACTCTCTCCGAGGGTCCTTGAGTTGCGTGAAATTTTCTAGGATCGGAAAAATGCGAGACAATATGATATGCATGATGACCTAATGTATAACATTCCAAATTGAAAATTTGGGATGTTACAAACCTACCTCTTAAGATGAATCTAGCCCTCGAGATTCGGGTTAACTAGAAAATAGGTGAGGGTGGTCCTTGAGCAAAACTTCCTCTCTTCCTGTGTGGCTTCATCCTCGGTGTGGTGGCTAATGAACTTTGCAAAACTTGATAACTTTGTCTGCGGGTAACTCTCTGGCATAATCGAGAATCTTAACCGGTTTTTCCTCATATGTCAAGTCATCCTTCAACTGAATTGCTTCGGTGCACCGTGTGTCTCTAAACGGTACCTCTGCTATCTCGGGTGACATTTCTTCAATCGAGAAACATGGAATACATCATGAACTCCTCGACAGTCCTTCCGCAATTCCAACTTATCATAACTTCTCCCATGCGTTGCAAAATCTTATCTGGTCCAACGAAGCGGGTGCTAACTTTCCTTTCACTCCAAAACGCTTAACTCCTCAGCGGGGATACTCGAGATATACTCTGTCTCCAACCTCATACTCAATCGCTTGCGCTTTGAATCGGCATAGCTCTTTTTGTCCGGACTGGCTACCTTGAGCCTGTCTCGAATCAACTTAACCTTCTGTTCGGACTCCTTAATCAAATCTGGTCCAAACAAGCGGCGATCTCGGTTTAGTCCCATGACAACGGTGTCCTGCACCTTCTTCCATACAGAGCCTCGAAAGGTGCCATCTTCAAGCTGGTTTGGTAACTGTTGTTGTAGGAAAATTCTGCATACGGCAAATTATCATCCCAGCTAGATCCATAATCTAGTGCACAAGCTCTCAACATGTCCTCCAAAATCTGATTGACTCTCTCGGTCTGTCCATCGGTCTGTGGGTGGAAATCTGTACTGAATTCCAGCCTGGTTCCCAATGTTTCATGCAACTGGTTCCAAAATTTCGAGGTAAACTGGGTTCCTCTATCTGATACGATGCTCCTCGGAACTCCGTGTAAGCACACAATTCTGTTCATGTATATCTTTGCCAACTTAGCACTGCTATAGGTAGTCTTGACTGGAATGAAATGAGCTACCTTTGTCAAACGGTCGACTATAACC